>JAAAWM010010741.1:0-50061 GCA_036873465.1 Thinopyrum obtusiflorum | reverse complement strand
CTCAGGACTATAAATCGATTATATAACATTCTGTCCAAGCAAAATATACTCCAGCCGGACCGGTTTACATCTTGTGAAAGAAACATTTTCAATACAACCTTTATGGAGATACTTTCACAAAGTTCTTGATAATATTGTTATAAACTATTCAAACCTTTACTTTCAGTAAACCTTTAATCCTCGCATTCTGGTAACATGGTTATAATTTTTCTTTCACACAATCTGTTAATTGATCTACATTCTGATACACTACTATATTATACTCTAATAGATATTTATGGTAACTCACAAGCTTGTCAGACTTCTACAGAAATTTGTAAATCCGAGTTCACAAGCGACCACACATTAGCTCTGTTCCTGGTCAATGACAAACAAGCTCCAGCCTCTGAAGTGTAGTCATCTTATATTTGACTCAAGATGGTACTCAAGCAACTTGTTACATACAAATTTACTAAAGGTGTAAAAGGGACTTACTCATATGCATGTATTATTAAGAACCGTGAGAAATCTGGATAAACGAAGCCTCCAGATTTAGTGCGAATCTTGAAGTCCTGCTCTGGTTGCTCAGGGATTGCAATCTTCTGTGTTTCCTCTGTCTTGTCCTGCCGTACAACAGAGTTGTCCTCATCCATTTGATATGTTTTCAAGTTTATGTAAGCCTTCTTTGGCAAATAAACCTCACCAGCAAGGAGTTCATCATCCCAAGACTGTCGTCTGTGCTTGCGAGATCTCCCGTTCAATGAACAGAAGCTCCCATTATGCAGCGAAGAGAAGAAGATCCCCTTAATGACACCACCAGCATTACAGGTCGTCGTCTCAAAGGATTTTACTAGAAGCCCGGTGACAGATAACTACATGGAAATATTGTTGTCGTTGCTGCTCGGCAGCCTTGCAGCAGGAAGCAGCTCGATGCGGAAAGCAGTTAGGAGGGCTGCCCCCCCCCCCCCCCCCCCCCCCCCCCCCCCCCCCCCCCCCCCCCCCCCCCCCCCCCCCCCCCCCCCCCCCCCCCCCCCCCCCCCCCCCCCCCCCCCCCCCCCCCCCCCCCCCCCCCCCCCCCCCCCCCCCCCCCCCCCCCCCCCCCCCCCCCCCCCCCCCCCCCCCCCCCCCCCCCCCCCCCCCCCCCCCCCCCCCCCCCCCCCCCCCCCCCCCCCCCCCCCCCCCCCCCCCCCCCCCCCCCCCCCCCCCCCCCCCCCCCCCCCCCCCCCCCCCCCCCCCCCCCCCCCCCCCCCCCCCCCCCCCCCCCCCCCCCCCCCCCCCCCCCCCCCCCCCCCCCCCCCCCCCCCCCCCCCCCCCCCCCCCCCCCCCCCCCCCCCCCCCCCCCCCCCCCCCCCCCCCCCCCCCCCCCCCCCCCCCCCCCCCCCCCCCCCCCCCCCCCCCCCCCCCCCCCCCCCCCCCCCCCCCCCCCCCCCCCCCCCCCCCCCCCCCCCCCCCCCCCCCCCCCCCCCCCCCCCCCCCCCCCCCCCCCCCCCCCCCCCCCCCCCCCCCCCCCCCCCCCCCCCCCCCCCCCCCCCCCCCCCCCCCCCCCCCCCCCCCCCCCCCCCCCCCCCCCCCCCCCCCCCCCCCCCCCCCCCCCCCCCCCCCCCCCCCCCCCCCCCCCCCCCCCCCCCCCCCCCCCCCCCCCCCCCCCCCCCCCCCCCCCCCCCCCCCCCCCCCCCCCCCCCCCCCCCCCCCCCCCCCCCCCCCCCCCCCCCCCCCCCCCCCCCCCCCCCCCCCCCCCCCCCCCCCCCCCCCCCCCCCCCCCCCCCCCCCCCCCCCCCCCCCCCCCCCCCCCCCCCCCCCCCCCCCCCCCCCCCCCCCCCCCCCCCCCCCCCCCCCCCCCCCCCCCCCCCCCCCCCCCCCCCCCGCCGCTCTGTTTCTAGATATTTGTACAATCAACTCGCTGTTCAGTGAACTAGTTGCTAGCTCTAGCCTAGTTGCTACTGTTTGTCGACATAGTCTCGTGGTTCATCAAATGGTCGCTGCTCTGCTAGTGTCTGAGATGCGATGTGTTTTCATGGAATAATTGCATAGTCCGTATTGATTGCATATATATGTGTCTAGGAGCAGATAGACCTAAGATTCAAGGTCTTCCCTGTCCAGGAGCAATGAGACCCACTGTTTTTGAGTCGAACGACTAGTCGACGAGTCGCAACTGGCAGGTCGACTCAACATGTTGACTTGACTAGTTGGCTGAGTCGAGCGACTCGATCGACTAGTCATGGTTTTTGAGTCGAACGAGTCAAATTGGCCCCATGTGTCATAATTTTTTTTTCTATTTGCTTGCCCAATCCCCAGGGACACCTAGATCACTCAGTGCCCCGTGCACGCACTTCCTGGATGAGAGCATGTGAACACAAGGAATCCTCGTGCACGCAGGTTTTTCTTCTTTTGTTTTTGATGAGGGGTGGTGCATGCAGTCTGTTTTTAACCTTTTCCGTTGCTATCGCACATCTGAACTGCCAATGTTTGATGTATTCACATGACACAAAGATAGATAGCCACTTAACAAAATGATGGTATGGACTATGGCCACTTAATAGTAAGCATTGGTAATCTGTGTCGCAGCAAAGATTATTTTTATCTACAATCTCAAGTGCAATGGAGGTTGCTCTTTCACCTTTTATTTCTACTATAATGGTGATCGTGATCTTGTTTAATTTTATCCATTTCTCAGAAGTAGAAATGTGCATGTCATGTCACCCAGTTGAAACAAAATATAGCTTAATTGTTCATCACCGATTTTTTAGTTTTTACCCTTGATGCTCATGGATGTCATGCTGTTTCAGGAAGCATTTGGTGAGAGAACTGGCTCGGTTAAATATGTTGGTTGGCAGCACTCGCGGGGTGTGCTCCCTCTACAAGGTGGATTATCCCTACCACCCGTGCTCTCCGAGTCTGAGGCGGCTGTACCCGTTCGCCACGCTGGATGCCAAGGGACGGCATGAGCTATGTGTCCATGCAGACACGGCGCCGCATGTGGATCGTCGCGCTCTACGGCCGCCATACCACCCGTCTTCAGCGCCGGCACCGAAGAGCTCATCCCTGGGCCGGACCTCCTCAGCGAAAAAGAATGTCCAGTGCTCGTGTATGTAGAGGACAAGGTCTACCTTGGCTAGTCTGCATAATGGTGGTCTCGCGCTGGTCAGGAACATCCAGCCATCCTTACTTCTTAGCGCATCAAGCCCCTTCCTGCTGCGGACAACAAATGGTGGTCTCGTGCTGGTCAGGAACAACCAGCCCTCCTAACTGCTTTCCGCATCGAGCTGCTTCCTATTGCAAGGCTGCCGAGCAGCAACGACAACAATCTTTCCATGAAGTTATCTGTCACCGGGTTTCCAGTAAAATTCTGTTTTGGTCGCTATTTTGATTGCTTAAGCTTCATCCTGTTCCCTTTTCTTTTCAGAAAATTTAGCTTATTCTTTGAGGTCTTGTAATCTTCTACAGCCTCGGCTTGCGCAACAGTGGTAGTACTGGTTGTCGCCTCTTCTTGGTTTAGGTGGGCACTTGATCTCCCCCCCCCCCCCCCCCCCCCCCCCCCCCCCCCCCCCCCCCCCCCCCCCCCCCCCCCCCCCCCCCCCCCCCCCCCCCCCCCCCCCCCCCCCCCCCCCCCCCCCCCCCCCCCCCCCCCCCCCCCCCCCCCCCCCCCCCCCCCCCCCCCCCCCCCCCCCCCCCCCCCCCCCCCCCCCCCCCCCCCCCCCCCCCCCCCCCCCCCCCCCCCCCCCCCCCCCCCCCCCCCCCCCCCCCCCCCCCCCCCCCCCCCCCCCCCCCCCCCCCCCCCCCCCCCCCCCCCCCCCCCCCCCCCCCCCCCCCCCCCCCCCCCCCCCCCCCCCCCCCCCCCCCCCCCCCCCCCCCCCCCCCCCCCCCCCCCCCCCCCCCCCCCCCCCCCCCCCCCCCCCCCCCCCCCCCCCCCCCCCCCCCCCCCCCCCCCCCCCCCCCCCCCCCCCCCCCCCCCCCCCCCCCCCCCCCCCCCCCCCCCCCCCCCCCCCCCCCCCCCCCCCCCCCCCCCCCCCCCCCCCCCCCCCCCCCCCCCCCCCCCCCCCCCCCCCCCCCCCCCCCCCCCCCCCCCCCCCCCCCCCCCCCCCCCCCCCCCCCCCCCCCTTAATTAGTAAGCCAAGAGTCTGCTATTCCCACCAAGGGCTTCAGCGCCATAGCGACCAAGACACCGAGTGAGCTCAAACTCAAACATACATACAACAAGAGAAGAGTGGGGAATCTTGCCTGCGGTGCCAGGAAAGCATCGCCCCATCGTCGCATATATACCAACCAAGACGATGAGTGTGCTCAAACTAAACCAAGAGAGGGGAATCTTGCCTGCCGTGCCTCTAGGCGTGGATAGCATCGCATCCTTCTCCGACGCCGTCGCCAAGCGTCCAAAGTCCTAAGTCCACGCGCACCCCACACGCGGATGAATGACCATCCCTCGTATAAATATACAGAGCTGGTCTTGGAATGGAACCGGACATGTTGAAGAAGAGAAGGAGAAGGAGGCCGTGATGCAACGGATCAATGAGGTGGCGTCCATCCCTGGCTCGCTCGTGGGTATCCCTAGGCTAGGTGGGCATTAATTTCATCCACAGGAAAGGGTGATTAAGTGCCACAGGATTCTATGCATGGTTTAATAACGTTTCTATTCGTCCAAAAATACTAGTATACTAGTGCCAAAGCGCCATACCAACCGATCGAAGACTGCTTGCTTCTCCAATGGTCTCAAGACTGCTTACTTTTCCAATGGTCTCTAGAAAAGTTGGATCACGCTCGATTGTTGTTCAAGAGTGGGTTTGTTATTGCTTATTGGAACAGCCTTGTTTTGTTTCATGTTCCTAATGCCCACCAAGCCTTGTTTTGTTTCATGTTGACGGATCCATGGCATGCGGCACCAACGATCGAACGAGAGGGGAAGACGCGCCTGATTTCGAGGAAGATTTAACCCCTCCTTTCTTGCCATAGGGAGGAGCAATAGATGAGGATGGATACTAGGGAGCAATAAACGTTTCTATTTTTTTTTCCTTTTTTTGTGGGGCTAGTATCTATCTACCTTGAAAGCAATTTGCTACATCCCATATATAGAAACATCTTATATTGTGGGACGGAGGGATTAGTACTACTTGTTGCTGCTTGCTAAGATACGGACCTGATGCTGCTGCTGCTTGATACTGCATATCTAAGATTTTTATGCTGGCAACATTTCAAACCAAGAAACTCGGGTCTTTGGCATATCACTCTTGACCATCGATACTTATCTTAACAATTCGCATCATACATAAATAAACAAGCAGCCAACAACACAAAGCACATACCTTCATTCCACCAAATAAAAAAGCTTAATACCTATTCCCATTTCCCTTGTATTGCCACCTTGTATTTCCTCCTACACCATATCAATACAAGGATTTGTAAGCCAATGAATGTTTCTCCTTTGCATACACAAACAAAAACAGAGCACACACGAAGTGCATCAGCCATCAGCCAGAGAAAGGGCACAAAAGGAGACATGAGATGATTTTATTTGGTCGCAATCACGGTCAAAGTCAATCAAATCAAGGTCGATCCATCCACAAATACATCATTGTTTCTCTGGATCAAGGAAATTTGACAAGCATTCTCTTGCAACAAATGGTATTATTATATATCACATATTGTTGAGAGTAGAAATACAACAACTTGTGTGATTTGCCTAGTCCTACACCATCCATCAATATCAACATGGATGATGCCTCTACTAGAAAGAAAGAAAGAAAGAAAGAAATGCAAATTAACTAGGCTGGCTGATGCCTCTGCTAGAAAGAAAGAAACGTCCATTGTCATGGACATGGGCGGCAGCTCCCTCTAGGTCCCATGTCCCTTGCTTGTGCACAGCCAACCTAGTAGCTTGTTCTTGGTTTGTCTTCCCTTGAACCTATATATCTAAGCTTAAATATCTTCTCTTGCCTTTCACAGCTAGCAGCTCTTCGTCTCAGCAAAACAAAGAAAACAACTTAAGACATCACATATGAGTTAATTTGCATGACAACACATCTACAGAAGCAAGAAACTGTGCAGATTCTTCTTCTTACACAACAAGTTAATTTGCATGCCAAACAAACTAAAAGCAAGCAAGAAAAAATAGTAGACTTCTTCGAACAATGGTTAGTCGCAGGGCGTGCTAGCTAGCAACAAGACTAGATGATTCAATCTCCATCTACAAGCATGACAGGAGCAGACCATGGGCACCTCAACCACAGGCAGCTATTGCTATGGCGGCATGGACCTACGCCCCCAGGAGAGGTTGTAATACACTTGCGGGATGGACTAAACGACCACAATAATAAAGAAAAAGAGCACCATAAGGGAAAGGATATGTAGGCACATCTAAACCCAAGGAACCCAAGGGAGGACAAAGATCAGTGCGACAAAACAACCTCTGCATGGGGTACATCTTTTGAGAGTCCATGGAATAGAAGGGCCACACCAGCAAGCAGGCAACAAACCCAAATGAAAAAAAAATACCCAGAGGCCAACAAACTTCTTTTGAGAGTCCAATCGATAGAACGGAGACCAACGTGACTCTAAAATCAGAGAGAACCCCCCCCCCCCCCCCCCCCCCCCCCCCCCCCCCCCCCCCCCCCCCCCCCCCCCCCCCCCCCCCCCCCCCCCCCCCCCCCCCCCCCCCCCCCCCCCCCCCCCCCCCCCCCCCCCCCCCCCCCCCCCCCCCCCCCCCCCCCCCCCCCCCCCCCCCCCCCCCCCCCCCCCCCCCCCCCCCCCCCCCCCCCCCCCCCCCCCCCCCCCCCCCCCCCCCCCCCCCCCCCCCCCCCCCCCCCCCCCCCCCCCCCCCCCCCCCCCCCCCCCCCCCCCCCCCCCCCCCCCCCCCCCCCCCCCCCCCCCCCCCCCCCCCCCCCCCCCCCCCCCCCCCCCCCCCCCCCCCCCCCCCCCCCCCCCCCCCCCCCCCCCCCCCCCCCCCCCCCCCCCCCCCCCCCCCCCCCCCCCCCCCCCCCCCCCCCCCCCCCCCCCCCCCCCCCCCCCCCCCCCCCCCCCCCCCCCCCCCCCCCCCCCCCCCCCCCCCCCCCCCCCCCCCCCCCCCCCCCCCCCCCCCCCCCCCCCCCCCCCCCCCCCCCCCCCCCCCCCCCCCCCCCCCCCCCCCCCCCCCCCCCCCCCCCCCCCCCCCCCCCCCCCCCCCCCCCCCCCCCCCCCCCCCCCCCCCCCCCCCCCCCCCCCCCCCCCCCCCCGAATTGGGCCGTTGTGGCAACCCTTCCCGCCTAGCGTTTTGGGGGAAGAGGACCGAGGCCGGTATAAGTAGAGGCCAGAGGCCACCGTAGAGAGGGATGGACTCGAGAGCCACCGAGGCAGTTCATCTCCCCTGTACTCACATACTCATCCTCCTTCGCGAGATAATCCACCCAAAAAGCAGGATTAGGGTTTTACACCGCAAGGTGGCCCGAACCTGGGTAAACTGTTGTGTTGTGTCTCTCTTTCCCCTCGCTCGAGCACGCCGGAGTATCGCCGTGGGCTAGTGAGCAGTGACCAAGGGCGTCGTGGAGTTCAGCGAGCACACCCCAGAGTTCGAACCTTTTCTTGGGTCCCCGGAGCCCCGATTCCGACAGTTTCCTTCGTCCGCTCCTCTCGGCAAGAATGCAATTTGTTAGCAGTGCTCTAATGGCATTTGGAGATGCCTCGGGATTAAGATTGAATTATAACAAAATTCTCTGTGATTCTCATCCAGGCAGGGAGGAAGACCTTTATTATCGAAAAAAGGCATGGAGGAAGACAGACAATGCATTGTGGACCTTTTGTTTTTGTTTTTGAGAATTGTGTGGTGGACCTTCTGGGCCGCCGCATTGAGTCGTTCCCTTAAAAATACTTGGGCCTGCAACTAAGTATAAACTAGCTAACCAAGGCCCAATGGCAGCCCATGCTTGATCAAGTTAAGGAATTCCTCCCAGCCAGGCAGAGAGGCTTCATTCCAAGATCGGCTCGCTTGGTGCTGATCACGTTGTTAACATTGCTAAACCGATAGTAATCGAGAAAGTGAACAAGAGCCACATCAACAAGCGCACAATTTATGAGTCCATCGCTAGCCTGATATGGATAACGGATGTAGGAGCTGGATTATCGCGCAAGGCCTAGCTCAGTTCACTCGGATCTGGCAAGTGTTATCTCGATCACACTGGATCCCATGATTCTTGACGCCTTCACTTGGAGATGGTCACCCTCGGGAGAGTACATTACTAGATCGGTCTACAGATTGTTGTTGTCAAGTTGTCGTTATATTCCCAGTTGCAACATGTGTTTGGAGATGTTGGGAACCACTTAAATAAAAATTATTCAGGGCTGGCCCTTCAATAACCGACATTTCAGTGTTCCAGTGTTGCCCGAATGATTTCAGAAACCCAAACTATGATCCTTCGCCTGACTGGTTTGTACTCGGTAACAACACAGTACTGAACCCCAGCAAACGCATGATCCCATCCTTGTTCTTGAGGTGCTATCGTGGTTCTTATGCACGCCTGCTGCTTTATTCCTTTTTCTTTTTGCGGGGCCTGCAACTTTATTCATGTTTCCCGGGAGCAAGGAGTAGCGAGGTTTACTTCAGCGATTGCCGGAGTCAATGATGGCTCTGGGATCGCACAAAGAGTGTAGCGAAATCCAAGGATTGATCCAACTGCTAACTTCAATTTGTGAACCCCTCGTAAAAAAACTTAAATGCGTGAACCTACCTAAAGAACCACACGTTTTCTGCCCCTTACGGACACTACTAAAGTCTCTTCGGGATAATGATCAAATTATGCATTTCAAGTTGTTGGTAGTTAAAAGAGTCATTTCTGTCAACGGTGAGAAAATAACGACTGTAATTTGCAGCCACTGGATCTGCTCAACGTGTCAAATTTGTTCAAGTCTAGGAGATTTTCAGTACAACTTCTAATATCTTGTGGCTTAAATGTGCTTCAGGGTTATGGCTCAACTGAGGCTGGGGCCGTATCCATGAAGGTCGACCGGGACGAGTGCTCCCACGTAGGCTCCGCCGGCCGCATCTCCCACAACGCCGAGGCCAAGATCGTCGACATCGTCACCGGCGAGCCCTTGTCCGTCGGGCAGAAGGGGGAGCTGTGTTTGAAAGGTCCTTCCATCATGACAGGTGAACCCACAAACATCTTCCTGCAGCGCACATCGCCTCGGTTGGTTATTTCAGGCGCGCAGATTGTTGTGAAGCAGAGATTACCTACGGTTTTTATGTCTGTGCAGGTTACGTAGGCGACGACGAGGCGAACACGGCGGCTTTCGATTCGGAAGGCTGGCTGAAGACCGGGGACCTTTGCTACATTGATCAGGATGGGTTTCTGTTCGTGGTGGATAGGCTCAAGGAGCTCATCAAGTACAAGGCTTATCAGGTCTGCTCTTATCAGCTCCTGAACCATTTGTTATTATTGTCATATATACTAGCAAGTTAGCAACCTGATTTGCATGATTGATGCTTAGCTGGATAAACTGAATACTGCAGGTCGCGCCTGTAGAGCTGGAGCTTATCCTTCAATCGTTGCCAGAAATTGTTGATGCTGCAGTTATGCCGTAAGTCCAATGAATGATCGTGACAGTGTACCGCGTTCTGAATTTTACAGTTGAACATGGCAGCTTACATACAGAACACGCTTGAAAAGGAAAAAAACTGCTTATGCTTGCTTGTATAGTTGTATGCAAATCGAAACAAGAAGACCACCCCGCTCCTGCAGTACTGACAGTTCCAATGAATTTGCAGATATCCTCACGAAGAGGATATTTTCCTTTCTTTATTCCTATTTCTTTTTTATGCTTGATTGAGTCACTTAGATGAATAATAATTAGGGCACATCTAGATGTGGCCTAGATAGACCCAACATGTAAACGGCTCCACAAAATATGCAGATATCCTCACGAGGAGGCCGGAGAGATACCCATGGCGCTCGTGGTGAGGCAACCCGGAAGCAAGATCACTGAGGCACAAATCATGGAGCATGTAGCGAACCAGGTGGCGCCGTACAAGAAGGTCCGCAAGGTGCTGTTCATCGACTCCATACCCAGATCGCCAGCCGGGAAGATCTTGAGGAGGCAGTTGTCGAGCCATCTGTCCAGACTGTGATCAAGCTTGTGAGACCCTCAGTGAGATCCTCTTCCGTATTCGTTGCAATGGGCAAAAAGAAGACTTATATAATATCGACAGCTACTGTGGAGTGCTCATTGTAAATGTTCAAACCTTGGTGTGCCCTCTTGGAACATGTGGCGAAGCGTTTTATTTTTCTCCCGCCTGTCACTTGTCAATTCTCACATCTTGAATATAGCGTATGTTTGATTGGTGCCTAAAGTGCCATGCCGAAAATTAGGAAACCGTATTTTGGTCCTTGCTTGGTTGGTAGCCAAAATTTTGGTTTTTTTAGGGGTAAAGCCAAGTTTTATTCATCCAAAATCACAACATGTGGGATACAATTCAGATTGTGGGACCAGACATGGCATCCCTGATCTAGAGAAAGTAAGTACTTGGCTAAGCTATGAGCTTCTACATTAACCTCCCAACGCTCAAAATTAAAGACACATTGAAAAAAAAATCAAAAAAAAAGACACATTGAAAATGTTCTGCTTGAAGATGAATCTCACTAATGATAGCACCATATCTTCCTCGACCACCATTATTGATATCTGAGATCACTTGTTTGGAATCGTAAGCCACCACTGTGACGACCCGTGTCATTATTAATTACAATAATGACACTAGTCCTTGGATTATCTCTTGACAAAGCCTTGTCTTGTCAAATAATAATCCATGTCAGAGATTTGCAACAGGGAAATAGCTAGAGATGGTCATTTATATTACAATACCATGCCACGCAGGGCTAAAAGTCTCAAGTAGGCTCCTCACAGGTTCACCAAATTATTACATCTCCTAACACTGGAGTTCCAACTAGGCATACTAGATAGATAGTGATAAAATATTTCCTGGATTACATAGCTAGCTCATAAGCTACTTATTCATCCCAACCCCCATAGGTGGCGTCCAGATCATACATATCACTAGCTGGGTCCACATTAAGATCATCTGAATAGTTGTAGCCGTCAATATTGCTCCCCTCACTTGGTCCCGTAGGGTTCTCATACAAGCTTTGCTCTAAGAAAGAGAGGATTAATAGCAAGAGTGAGTACAAAGTACTCAGCAAGCTCAAATGGCAGAATGCAACACTCATGATAGCTCAATATAAATCAACAAGTCCTACCTCAACTCACACCTTTCAAAATAAACATTTGTTGTAGAAAGTCCATTTCAATTTATAAATTCTATCAAACACTCGTATTGCGAGATAGAACCACCAATAGGTCCCCGTAGTCTCCAATCCAAGAGACTGGCATGAATTCATGTTTTCCTTTAACTCTGCAGAGTGTGTATCACTTTACCCATAGAGCTCGGAACCATAATTGCCATATGCATTTCCTTAGATGCAAGACATGGTTCAGAACATAAAGCTTTTTCCCATTTGTGTATATTATATCTCCACCCGGCTAGTGGTCACTAGCCGTTGTGTCGGGTTTCGGAACCCGCACTCCACCTACTAATGCACCCATCCGGCATTAGCATGGGAACTCATCGCCCAATCCTAGTACTACTTACCCATGTGGAGAGTATAATAACTTGATGGGTAATGGGCTTAACCCGTCTTAGACGAGACCATGGCTGATACGGTTGTAGTACGACGCATAAAACGAGTGAAAGTTCTCAAATCTTAATACAATAGCCATATGTAGAGGGCCCCACCTTCCAGTATGTCCATCCCGGGCACCCTCTACCCACCAAATAATTATTTAAATGGATTAGCTGCTCCATCAGCTAACCCAACATATCACAGCAGTCACTTTCACACAATTTACCCCAAAACATTTTATGCATGTTGATGGTAAGATATAGAAGAAAACAGCGTTTTTGGAAAATAGTTCTACTCAGCATGTTCAAGGAGAGCTTGCCTGAGTTTTTATACTCAAACTCAGACTCAGTTTGCTTCGGTAGCGCCTTCTTCTCCGGACTGTACTCGTTTCCTGCAGTTCGACGAATATATATACCGAGACTAAGTTGAGTGAATACTAGGGAAATAAAAATATACGTCGGTGCAGTGTGGCAATCCTAGTCAATATTACTTTTTTTTTATCTAATGTTTTTCTTACTAAGCTTGCATTAGTAGGTGCACTTAGAGTAGATAATTACTACGGAGTAGATGTGCACCTGGGTAATTATTAGACCACAATCCTACACGTGCCCTCTCCCTTTCTCTAAATCTCTCTCTCTCTTGTACTACTTCTCCACCGAACACAACCCACACTAGTACTAGTCCAGCCAAGTACGCGTACATGTACATGTCTCATCTCCCTCCTATCCCTCTGCTCCTAATCTAGCCAGATCGACCACGCCGGCAGGGACGGGAACATGTGCAGCTACCGGATCCTCAACTCTCACTCTCCCCTGCTGTTAATCCCTAGATTTTCCCCATGATTTTCAGCCTCTAACTATCTAATCCCCATCTGATTTTGGCTTGCAGGTCAACCCTTGGTGGGCTGTGCTTCCGCTGCTCCAGATCGAAGTCGCCGGAGTTGGCGGCCGCGGTGCCGCTGATGGATGCAGAATTTAGTCCCAGTGTGTGGCTGTGGAGTAGATCGAACATATGCGCAGGTCAGTGGCGTCTCCCTCTCTTTTCCTTCATTTTCTGATGCTCAAGTTTCAGATTTAGTAAATTGACTTAGTCTCATGTGCATGTGTGTGTACTGAACAAGTTCACCCCTGTGCAATATCTTGGTGTATTGTGGCTGCATAAATAACCTGATCCATTTTATTTCACTCATTTGAGGTTGTATCCCCTTTCTTTCTTGTACTGTTGCTTCCAAGAACAGAGATAGATGTTCCTACTGTGATTTGGCCTTTGTGTGCATCTGTGAAGAACTAGTGAGGATTATTGTGTGTGCAACTGGGCTGGCTTCTCTGTGTATGTGAGAAATACATGGTGGCAGAAGAAGAAGAACTCACCTTTCTTCTTTTGCCCTCCTTGCTGGTCCTACTAGTGCTGCTCCTACCTCCAGACTCCACTCCAGTAGGCTAGCTTGTAGCTCCAGCCTGTCCCCTTCAGTCTAGTGATGATTGCTCAGGTCACCATCTTCACTTATGTCTCTTGGATCTTTGTTGGTTGTGGACAGGGAAATGGAAGTGCTGCTGAGAAGAGAAGAGTTGGTCTGGCTATTTGGGGGGAAGAATGGAGACGAGTGAAACCTTGGCAGTTGCTTACTCTGCCCCTCTCCATCTAATATCTGATATCCATCTCCCTTGGCTGGTATGGCTGCCCATCCCCTTCTCCATTGTTCTCACAGGTGCTAGCTTCTAATTGGCTGAAGGTTGAAGCCCATACATAGACCTTACTGTTGACCAATTGACTACTTAGTCCAGTGGGTAACTTATTGTACATGGTGGTCAAAAGTGTGTCTCACACGTGTGCTTATCCTTTGTGTAGGGCAGTCTGTTGCTAGCTTTGTATACTTGTACCATTGTACAACTATGCAGGCATGAACAGAAGTATTAATTGAGGGACTATTTTTGTTGTTGTGAAATTTGAGATGTATTCATTTAATTTATATGATCTTCCTAATTGTAATTAACTGGGTAATGATTAATAATAAAGTACGGGTCGTTACAACCACGAAACTCCTTAAGTGAAGGTCCTCTGCTAGAGCGAGGGCCTCCAGACATGCAATGACTTCTAGAGTGGCGGGGTCATCTACACCCGGGATGACCAAAACTGAGCTGCCTAAATAGTTTCCTTCCCTGTCCCTGCAAACTGCGGCAGCCGATCCTCCCCGTCCCTGGCAAACTCCAGCATCTACATGAATCTTAGCAAATCCCAAGGGTGGCGCTCGTCTTACAGGCCCGGCCGGCGAGGCTCTTGGCCTAGCAGCAGGCTGGTTTTCTTTGCACATCTCAAGTTCATCGATGAATCTTTTAATAAAGGAGTGAGTCGCCTGAGGTGTTTGAAAAATCCCCTCGTGTATTGCCTTGCGCCTTGCAGACCATATTGCCCAAAGTGTAACTGAAAGGAAAACAAACTGGTTGTGTGGCAATGATTCCATAAGCGTGAATAGCCATTGCTTGGCACTAGGCTCGGTCGTGGTGACTAATCGCTGAGCCAACTCATCATCCACTAGAGCCCAAGTGCACCTAGCCACGGTGCAATTAATCAGGGAATGTCTCCATGAGTCGTGAGCACCACACAAACCACAACAACTGTTGTCTGCCATATGTCTATGGGATCAGACATCTTCTGTTGGCAGAGAGTGCTTTGAAAGTCTTCAAAGAAACATGCGTATCTTAGATGGAACTTGCGTGTTCCATAGAGTTTTCCAAGAATTCTTCTTACTAGACGAGCTCGAGGAACCCGGCCTTCCGTCAAGCCATGCTTCTCGTCACTGCCTTGTGGCCACCAACATTCGGTAAGCAGATTTGACAGAAAAGTTTCCGTGCTTCTTGAAGTTCCATGAACAGAAATGGTCGATGTTCCGTGTGCATAGAGGTATTTCAAGAATCGCCAGAACGTCCATTGCCATAAATACTTGCTGAAGTCGGTGCATGTCCCATGAGGCAGTCATGGCATTGATAAGCTCAGAAACAAGCTCCGGTGGGTTCTACGATAATGCTATCTAGCTGGCGTTCCCTGGGAAGGGGATGGCAAGCGAATGCTGTTTGCTGGCAGTTTTAGTTGCGACACGACATCAAATGATGGCAGTTTCTGCTCGTTTTTGCCTCAAAATTTTCTTCTTCCCATAAACTGTCATGCGTCTCTGAAGAAAATATCATGCGTCTCTTAAAAAACTGCCAGGAAAAATGTTCGAAATGCAACCCCTCACAGCGACCGTTATTGGGGTCCTTTTTCTGTGAGGAAGATGTTGTTGTAATGGCTACCGCATCTATGGGAGCGACGAGCGCCGGCGAGGCGGTGCTGCTACTGTGAGGGCTAGGACCAGCAAAGGGTGTGGTTGTTGTTAACAACGACAACGCGACACTATTGTTGTGCGGGCTACGGACAGCACGGGGCGACAGCAGCTGATGGTAACGACAAAGGTGGTGTAGACAAGCTACAAGGCAGTCACCAACTGGTGACCTCTCTGTCACTGCATGGATCGCAACACGCACGATGTTGTGGCTGCAACTCTCGGGATGGTTGCGGAGGCGACACAAGTGTTTTTTTTTTCTAAAACATGGGGAATGTTGCAGTGGCAACACGATGGTGCGGCGACGTTCTGCAACATGACCCATGTTCCAAAAGTTTTATGTAACATGACCTCTATTGCAAAGGGTTTCTGCAACATCACCTTTATTGCAGTGGTGGAGGGCGTCGCTCGGCCGCTTGATGGACCCAGATCTGACGGCTTGCGACCTGCCCGATCTTTAAAAAAGATCAGCCGGCCGATGCGTCGCACGCTCCAAAATAAAATATTTTGCCACATGTTCCAAGACGGCAGTACATGGTTTGAACACTAACTTTGAGCAGACCACGGTTGCGATCTACTACTACTACTACATATACAATGGGATGGGGCGTCATTTACCATCCATTTTATTTGTATATCGGTTTAGGACCATGCACGCCTGACGATATTGAAAGTCTTGTTTTGCCCATGGCAGCACATACAGAAGAGGATCTCACCGATGGTCACAAGGTTCATCACAGTCTGGACACATGGCAAGGCTGCATATGGTCTGACAACTGCCTCCTCAGGATCTTCCCGGCCGGCGATTTGGGTATGGAGTCGACGAACACCACCTTGCGGACCTTCTTATACGGCGCCACCTGCTTTGCCACATGCTCCATGACCTGTGCCTCCGTGACCTTGCTCCCGGGCTGCCTCACCACGAGCGCCATGGGTATCTCTCCTGCCTCTTCGTGAGGATATCTGCCAATCCAATGGACATATTGTAAAATTCAGAGCATATTGTAATGCAGAAAGCAGCCAACAAGTTCGATTCAGAGTATGAACGAGCCTTTTCGAGATTGTACTATTTTAGTGGGGGTAACTTACGGCATGACTGCAGCATCCACAATTTCTGGCAACGATTGCAGGACAAGCTCCAGCTCTGCGGGCGCGACCTGCAGCGTTCAGTTTGTCATCAACCATGCGAGCCAAGTGTCAAAAATGCTCTTATATTATGGGACGGAGGGAGTACATGGCAATAACACATTGTTCAGGAGCTGATAAGAGCAGACCTGATAGGCCTTGTACTTGATAAGCTCCTTGAGCCTATCAACCACGAACAGAAACCCATCCTGATCAATGTAGCAAAGGTCGCCGGTCTTCAGCCAGCCCTCCGAATCGAATGCCGCCGCGCTCGCCTCGTCGTCGCCAACGTAGCCTGCACAGACACAAAACCGTAGGGATAATCCCAGCGCAGCTTCACAACAATCTGCGCGCCTGAAATAACCTACTGAGGGCAATGTGCGTTCGTGGGTTCACCTGTCATGATGGAAGGACCTCTCACGCACAGCTCCCCTTTCTGCCAGACGGACAAGGGCTCGCCGGTGACGATGTCGACGATCTTCGCCTCGACGTTGTGGGAGATACGGCCGGCGGAGCCCACGCGTGAGCACTCGTCCCGGTCGATCATCAAGGATATGCCTCCAGCCTCCGTTGAGCCATAACCCTGAAGATTTACGCCACAAGATTTCAGAAAATGTACTACTGAAAATCTCTGCAGACAGAAATGACTTTCAACTACGAACAGCTTGAAACACATGAGACTTCAACGTTCGTAATGCAGAACATAGGTGCAGGTGTTGACACATTTCAGAATTAACAATCTTGAAAAAACCATCAAAGAATTACGATCGACATACTTCTACTCCATTACTCCTGAATAAATCCAACGAGATTCAGATCTACCAGATTCTGATCCGACAAACCACTTATTACTGGCCAGGTTCCCGGAGACACCAAACCCTCGCCGATGCAGCACATGCACAATTGCAGCGACTGAGTGATGTGCAAGTAACGCAACAGTCTGCGGTCAAAAGCGGCCGAGATCATGATCGGGACGGTTGGCGCGCGTCGGAGATTTTGTGCGATCCCAGTCCCATCACATGGTTTGTGATCCACCATCGACCCCGGCGATTGATTGCTGAAGCAACATCATTGCAGGAGAGGCACTGAGACATGGGGAATATGCATGGCGCGGCAGGAATCGTAAACTTGGGTACTCCCATCCCATGCATGTCCCCCGCCCCCGGCAACATGGCAAGCATGCATAGGAACCACGATAGATGTGCCTCAAGAACAAAGATGAAATCATGCGTTTAATGCTTTTGGGTACTCCCTCCGATCCCGAATATCCATTTCTGAGGCCAAGCACTTCTGCACCCGGGCAAGAAAAAAAATCATAAAAAATACAAAAAAATCCAATTTTTTTTGCTGGTAGATAATTTGGTGCGCGAGGTGCGCTTCAAATTTCAGATCATTTGGACTTATGAGTAGCTCTCAGCAAAAAAGATATATTGGGTCAGAACAATACATGAACAGTAAACTTTTTTACAGACCTCAAATTTGTATTTTTTGCCGAGAGCTACTCAGATGTCCAAATGGTCTGAAATTTGGAGTGCACCTCACGCACCAAATTATCTATCATACAAAAAAATTGGAATTTTTTGAATTGTTTCTTCCACACGGGTGCAGATGAGCATGGGCACCGAATCGCTGCTCCCCTCCGATCCCTTTTACTCCGCGTATTAGATTGACAAACTTTGCAAAGTTTGACCAAATTTATATTATAAAATATTAACATCTATAATACCAAATATATATATTATGAAACTACATTTCATATGAATCTAAAAATATTGATTTGACATTGTGAATGTTGATACTTTTTTCTATAAATTTGGTCAAAGTAGAGATACTTTGACTTCTGACAAACTTATATGCAGACTAAAAAGAACCGGAGGGAGTACGTATTGTGTTTCTGTGCTTGGTTCGAAGGATCCTAGGCTGACAGTGGACACTGTGGTTCCAGAGTTTTGGTTTCTGAAATATTTCGGGCAACATTGAACACTGAAATTTCCGCTATTGCCGTTTTCAACTTGATCAATGACCAAATGTCCACGTCAACTTGACTGAATTTCAATCAGAAAATCAAATAACTAGATTATAGTTCGACTATTGTTTGACTATGGCGCGAACTATGGGTACTTGTCGTAGCTCGTTTCCGGTTCTCTATCTGTCTTTCCCTGCCCCTTCTTGTGTGTTTCGAGGGTTATATGTTGTAGCCGATGTGTTGTATATCGATCTTGTTTGTGAAAATAAAAATGGTTTAGACCAATTTTTGCCCGCCGTAGCAGCTTAAAAAAAACGATTGCCTGAACTTGTTGTTACTACTTAAGATTTTCATGTTAGGCTAGTCTTGTTGATGTATGCTCATCTTTCATGCCATATATACTAATAGTGCGAGGCCGGTCAAGGTCAAGCAAAAATATTGCGGGAGTATTATTAATACTTTATTACTTTACCATCTCCACACAAAAAAAATTACTTTTCTAGTACCCTCTTCGGTTGGGTTTACAAGTCGGGCATTAGTTTTTAGATCTTTGATTTAACTAATAAAATGTTTATAATATATCATAAAATTACATGGTTAGGAACTTCATTCGATGACGAATTTAAAAATATATTTTTTAAAAAATATGATAATTTATTTTTAGTCAATTGAAGACCTAAAAATCCGTACCGAAATTATAAACCCGATGAAAAGAGTATCCCATAGATGCGTCCCGTTGGAGTACCTGAAAAGGCTCGCTGCTCGTCAGTCATCACGGTGACTGGCCAAAAAAAAGGTAAAAACTACAGTCATCACGGTGTTCCCCATGTATTGCAACGTTTTTCTGGAATCTTGATGCCTCTACGTGCCACGCGTAACTGTCTCAGTATTTTCAATTGCGTAGATCGTCAGCTACTCTCTTTTTCTTTCATTCTGGTCCCTACTTCCCTAAATCTAAATGGGCGTTGCTTGAACCTTCAAAACTGAAGTAGAAGTACTCTCTAAACTGAAGCACACTCATTAAAAGGAAAAGGAATGAGGGCGATGAGTACGTATATACATATATCTTTGAAGAAAAAAGGGCTTAAGGTTTTCCGAAAGACAATCTACAAAGAGGTTACGAAACAATTGCTCCAAGGAGAAATGGATACATGTTCTTTTTTAGACTTACATAAGCTATCTCTTCCCAGCAAAAAAAAAAAAGCTATCTCTGTCATTGTCCCGTTCTACACAATTCGTGGGTTGAGATTGTACAGGTGGTTGTTTTCTCTGTTGGAAAAGGCAGTGTCTAGGAGGCGTTTAGGCACGCTTAGGCGCTAGGCGCAATGGCCAAACGCCTCGCCTAGGCCATAAGTGAAAGTCTAGGCATGGCAAGCAAGATATTTTCTACGCAAGTGAGAAATCATGCCATAGTGCCTTGATATGCCAAACGGGCCATGTTCCAATGGCAGTAGTTGGTAATTAACTTATTTATATGCCTTAAATTAATATCGATACACATATAATGACCATAGATAGACCCTGATAGTAAAAACTATGTTACCGCCAAGGTCACGCCTAGGGCGCTTAAGCACCACCTAGGCACAAGGCGAAGGCCAACTGCCTCACTTATGCCTACCGCTTTTTCCAACCTTGATTGTTTCCAAATAAAAAAGTCGTAGTGACTTTTTTGTGTGATGTTGTACGGGTGGATTAGACTTGGATCTGGCTGTCCTGTCCACATCGGCAATCGTCACACTAATTGTATTCTTATGCAAGTGGAGCATTTTGTGTACAATTAGGGTCATCTGCATCACAATTTTGTATCTTACTTAGCGTCCACCGATGTCACGATCGAAAATAGTCGTACCTTTTGTTCGGGTATAATAAGTTATAGTGTTCTTTCTTATGTCACAACTTTAATCATGTAATTTATAGCCATTGTCCCAGAAAGACCAATAGGGCGGCTCATTTGCTTGTAGTAAAGCGGCTCATGCAAAAAAAAAAAACATTGTTTTTCTTCTTTTTGCAGGCGAAAAGTATTGAACGCAGAGCACCTGATTTTCCCGTTCATGTAATAGCGGATGACGTATCTCTATTTACGAACGTAATATAATCCTCCATAAAGGCTTTTTGTAAAAATAATAACTTTGAAAAATTCACCATTGCAACAAAAAAAAAAAGAACGTTGAAACAATCACAATAAGATACGTATTTACTCTCATACAAATACGCAACGGCTGCTTGGTTTGGTGTCAGAAATTGGCTTGCCAATACGTAGGCAAGCCAAAAAATTGACTACCGCTTGATTGGAAGCCATCTACTTTGCCAACCTCCCTACACTTGTCAACTTTTGGCAAGTTTTGGAGTTGAAGGCTACCTCACTTTTGGACACCAACCAAGCACGTTCATATTTGTTGATTGGGTTGTTTCATTTACTCGCATCTTCCCTTTTTCTCATCAGTCCTGCTAAGTCTTAGTCGACTGAGACTTCGTTAAGTCTCAGTCGATGCTCTATCCGTGAGATCTTACTTTGAGATTCGTGCAAAATATTCTTTTCAGTTTTTTCTTTTCTTCTCTTGCATGTTATGTTACTTGACTGAGACTTGGTTAAATCTCAGTCGACTGAGACCTAGCCACACCATTTTCTCATTTCATCCTACCAGATGAATCGATCCTAAAATACCACCTTCAGCAGCGGAGTCTGCAAATGGGAATATGGCAGTTTTGCTTTATCCGTAACGGTGGAAGGGCCTTCGGCTAGTTGTTTAAAACAACATTATTGCCTCACAAATAGTTTCGCAACAACTTTCTTTTAACTTAGTGACAGACGTGTCTGACCAGTCTAACATAGTTGGTGGGGACATTGAATGTGCAGTGTTACAACAAACTTTCTTTCTAAGGTGGCCTATTATTATGGTGTTTCTCAATTGATATATCTATATTTTTCTTGTTTTACCAATTCTTTCAATATATGTTCTCCGTCCTATGGCACTAGCTTGTTGATATTCATGCCGAAGAAAGTTGGTCATAGACAGTTCACTCAAAAAAACAAACCCTCTGGTCTTGTATTACTTTTTCCTCATGAAATTGTCATGTTACGTTTGAAAACCATCTGTAGTAGTGCTCGACGGTCACGTCGATCGAATTCAGACAGCAGACATAAGTAGGTCTGACCCGTTTTCTTCTTCTTTATATCCCACCGAACTCACCTGCTATACTCATTCTCTTCCTTCCTATCTCTAGGTCGTTTCTCACTACAACCTCCTCGTTTCCTCGCTCATCCTCCAAACGATGCCCCTCCAGTCACAAGTCGACGCTCTCCATCTCACCGTTAGCCGTCGTCCCCACCAACATGCACTGATCAGCGCATGCCCTCTTATTACCAACCATCGTGCCACGTTATGCCACCGGCCTCTACCTCGCCAGACCCGTTGTTAGCAGCCCTTGGACATTGTTAGACTCCTATGTGTGCAAACAAATATGATGTCTGCCATCGTGCGGATCTCCATGGAGACCGACCAGATCCAAGATCCCAAAGACATCTGTGTATCATTGCCGGAGAGGGAAGAGGTAGAGCAAGCTCAGATGTAGGGTAATCTTTCTGTTTGGTTTCCCTTCCATTTTTTCGGCTTCTTTTGATACAAAGTTGAAAGTTGGTGCAGTTAAATTATGATGTTGGTGTATGGAAGTTACTAGCTCAAATCTGTGATGGCTTTTTTGGGTTTAGGTTCAAATTATAGTTGAATATGTGGAATAGTTGAGTGTTGTTCCTATAGTCGAACCATGGCACTGATTTGCCAATGCCCATATATTGAATTTGGCCCTTATGAAGATTTCTTCCGAGACTTGTCACATCATTTTGATCCCCTTTGGACCTCTACATCATTTTCTGAATCCAATTTCCCACATATTCAAACAGAGCACGCTATGCACGCAGCTATTTTTGTAATGGTTCTTGAAACTGGCTGGGACATTATTATCCTCACCAAAACTTAGCAACAATTTAATGTTCTAAACCCAGACAATGACATCTCTATCTTCCAAGTGCAGTAGTATACCTGCTGCTTGCAAATTTGTTCTTTAGAACGGGAAAATATCAATGAACAGTGGGTGTACTTTTTTTTGGACTGTATATGTGTACTTTTCTTTTATACCTGTATATATGTGTACTTTTTTTTTGAACTTTGTACTTTTTGTTGACATTGTTTGTTTTGAGGTTGCTTAACACATACACCATGTGGTTTGAACTTTGTACTACTTTTTGTTAGTGATGAAAAGCATAAAGTTTTTTTCGAAAAAAAGAAAAGCATAAACGTTTTGAATAATATAAAAGAAAACGACCCATAGATTTGGAAACACTAACCATGCACAGATCCACGTGAGGGAACCGCCGCCGGAACTGCTCCGCCACCGACGTCGGCAGAGGGGCGCCGCCGCAGATCACCCGCACCAGACTCGTCAGCCGGCACCGGTCTTTCGTTATCCCCAGCACCACAGGAGGCGCCGCCGTCATCTCCGTGACCTCCCACCGCTGCGCTGCCTCCAGCATCCCCCTTAACCCCGCCCGCGTGGCCGCGGCCGTTATCATGACCGTGGTAAACCCCTGCGCCAGCCCGTTCAGCGCGAAGAAGAAACCCATGGAGTGGAACATGGGAGCACCATGAGAGTCCTCTCGTTGACCGTCCGCGACCTCACGTGCCGGGCATGGAACCCCGCCGCCTGTGCGATGAAGCTCCGGTGCGGCAGCGCCGCCGCCTTCACCCGCCCTGTCGTGCCAGAGGAGTACTGGATCGCCGCTGTCGCTGACTGGTACACTACTCCGGTGTCAAGTGGCGCTGACTCGTTCTCCCCTTGGTCGCTGTGCAAGAGGGAGCGGAAGTGTGTGGAGTCGAGGAGGACGGTGGGGAGGCCGGCGGGGAGCTTGGCGGCGGTGGAGGTGACGGCGAAAGCGACGGACGCGCCGGACAGGGAGACGAGGCGCGCGACCTCGCCGGCGGTGAGGGCCGGGTTGGCCGGGGACACGACGACGCCGACGGCGAGGAGCGCGAAGTAGAGCACGGGCACGTCGAGCCGCGCGGGGGCGAGGACGAAGGCCACGTCGCCGCGACCGAGCGGGACCACGCGCGATCGCAGGGCGCTCACGAGCGCGCGCACCTGGGACAGGAAAGCCGGGTAGGAGACGGCCTCGCCGGTGGCGGCGTCGAGGAGCGCGGGGTGGGCGGGGAGAGGGGACGGCAGCAGCGACAGCGCGAAGGCCGGGAATGTGAGCGGGACGTCCGCCGGCGGCAGCGGCAGCGGCGGGCGGAGGCTGAGGAACGACTTGGTGGTTGCGCAGTAGCCGGTGCTGGCGTCGATGGCGCCGGTGCGGGAGTCGAGGGCGCTGGACATTTTGGACTGAGAAACTCGTGGGTCGTGACTCGTGAGTGAGGTGAAGCGAGGAGTTGGAAGACGCAGAGGTGGCGAGGGAGGGAGGCTGTCGCATTGGACATGAGCAGCGGCAATTAACTGGAGGGCAGGCTAGTCGACAAGTCACGCGGCAGTGATAGCAGAGCAGGCATATGTGTCCTCTAGCCCTCTCGATTCTTCATGCTTGGCACGTGCGATGCAGCGATCACAAGATATGCAATACACTTCTTTCTTTTAATTTTTTTTTTTTTTGCGAATAACCTTCGTTCTAAAATTACGATTCCTAAATCTCAGTCGACTAATATTTAACGAAGTCTCAATAGATTTATATTCGTTAGATCTTACATGAAGATTTGTGTAAAAATTTCTTTTAAATATATATTTTTCTTTTTTTATATGTTCTGTCACTTGATTAAGACTTCGTTATGTCTCAGTCGACTGAGATCTAGCCACACTCTTTCAAAATAGTTTCAAAAGTTGAATATTTTTATAGAGAAAACAAAACTATTATAGGCAGTGGTGCTAGCTGGAATAACCTGTGGGGACGTCGCTATTTTTTGAATTATTTTCTTCATAGTATACTACAATATTTTCTTGACGGTTTTCCCCAAAAGGTGTGGGGTCAACTGACCCATAGCTTGTACGTAGAAGCGCCACTGCCTACACATGCGACGTTTTCCCTATACGATGCAACATCTAGAGGTCGCTGCACTTTGAATCCACCTCACGGATGGTTCGAGCTGTTGTGTCCGACAAAAAATCGTATGTCAAATGTCATACGTATAGCGGGATGTCGGAAGTCGGGCTCCGGGGACCCAAAGGTTCGAACACTGGGGTGAGCTTGTTCCTACCGACTCGTCTCTTACCACGGCTAAGCTACGGCGAAGCTGCGGCGGGAGCGCGCTAGCGGGAGCAGGCCACGGACTCAGCGGTTTACCCAGGTTCGGGCCACCTTGCGGTGTAAAACCCTACTCCTGCTTGGTTGGTATTGCTCTGGTGTGTGAGAGTACAAGGTTGGAGACGATGGGATCCGAAAAGCCTGTCTACTCTAATGGCTGCACTGTCCCTTTATACCTGCCTTGGTCCTCTTCCCCCTCGAAACTTAGGTGGGAAGGGTTGCCACACTTGGCGGGTTTTGAAAGGGGACAGGCGCTCAGACTATCCTGACTAAAGGCAGTCTTCGCCTGCAAAAGTATGATCCATGACGCGCCGGTGGGCTCGGTGATGACCTCCGCCCCGCGCGCCCGCCGTCTTGGTCTTCTTTCGCCGGTCAGGCAACCTTTGGGGTGGCTTTGGGAAGTGGACTGCTGGCCTTGCTCCCTTAGCACAAAAAGGGGAAACCCTCTTCATCCGTGCCTGCTGGCACGGCCTCTGTCGCCGTTCGTCGCCGCGCGCGTCACCCACGTGATGGGCTCGAGACCGCGCTGCCGGACCGAACAGCCTTCGTCTTGAGCGCCTTCGGGAGGAAGCCTCGGGAGGCCACCTCGGGAGGCCGCCTCGCGAGAGGGCCTCGCGAGGCTGCTGGTGAAGATGCTGTCTTGCTTGCCACTCCCTGAGGAGGGGTCCTCAGGCCTCCTGAGGGGTCTTGGTGAGATGCTTGGTGGTGGCGGCCTGCTGGGCCCACGCCAGGTGTTGCGCCCTGGGCCAAAGGCAGACGGGCCTGGATACCCTGGATTCCATGGGCCCGACATGGAATTCTAGAGAGAGAAAATCAGCATCCATAGCACAAAATTAGCATTATTAGATTCATTATAAAATATATTTTTATATCATATTTATTTAGTTTTTAGAGGTCGATAATTTATTTAATCTCAATAGTTAAATGTAAGTCGCCTGAAAATAGAATTTGGGCCAGTCGATTTTCTTAGGAAGAAGGCAACCGCCGAAGGGAAGGAAGAAGCAGCCACCACTCTCCGGAGAAGCTATCCCATGATCTATCTTAGGATGACAGGTTGCCCCATGATCTATCTTAGGGTGGCAGGCTGCCCCATGATCTATCTTAGGGATGTTGGGGTGGGGTACAGGTTCGCCGGTCAGGCTGGTTAGGCCGGCGGTTCAAAGAAAGAAGATGAACCGCAGGTCTAGTGGTAGGTTGAAGAAAGGAATATGGCCTTTCATTTCGCATCCGGCGGCTTGAAACAATCGACTAACCCCAAAAAAAAATTCAGATGACGGTCATCTATCCAGTCCCTTATTTAATAAACGGGGTCAAACCAAATCATGTTTGACTTTCCTAAACCTGATATACGCTACATTACGGAACGGGTAGTTTCACTACGCAATTAACATGACTCAATCTCTGTCAAATACAGTACAAAATTGCTACAGGGTCTCTTTCCTGTGCGGGCGTCGATGGCGCCGCTGCGCCCGCCGAGGGCGCTGGACATTTTCGACAGGCAAACTCGTCACTCAGGTGTGACCGTATGAGTGAGGCTCAGGCGATGAGCTGGGAGGCACAGTGGTGGTGACTGGTGAGGGAGGGAGGGAGGCTGTCGCACTTGACAAGGAAACCTGCGAGCTGCAGCAATAGACCTACTAGCTTCTTTGACGGGTACCGAGTATCTTCTCTAATCAAGCGGGCAGGCTAACCGACGAGTTACGCAGCCCAGGAATATGTGTCCTCTATAGCCCTCTCGACCCCTCTATGCTTTGCAACGTGCGATGCAGCTGGTATATCATAGAGTATCATAGATGCCACGCAAGCAACCAGCATGGCTAATGCACATCAGAAAAATGCTGCAGGATCTCGTTGGCTGAAAAGTAAAATCATACAGTACAAGTTTTATACTGTATCACGTGCCAGCGGTAGCAGAGCAGTCATGTGACTTCATGTTTGCAACGGGCTACCATGACTGAATCTCCGTCAAAAATAATAGTGCTGCAGGATCTCATCGGTTCAACGAAATTTCTTATGAGTTCGGTAAGATTCTGCTCCTTGGAAAATTGTTTGCCTGTCACTTTTGTCAGGGTTTCGAGACCATGGTCGGTAATTCGATACGGCCAGGCACTTTTGTCAGGGTTTCGAGATTCGTGGGCCAAAACCGGACAGGAATTCGGTGGATTATAATTCCGGCTTTTTCTGTGACGATCCTCCCTCCTTAATACAAGTGTCGCCGGTAACTGGCAGTGCTTGGACTGCAACGAAGGAGACTGGAAAGAGCACAGAATCTGGGTTAGAGAAGAAAGAGATGATACTCTCGTACGAACACGAGGGGATGAAGAACACCAAGCCGGTTCGATTCTGTTCGATCCCCTCTGTCTGAGTTTTTTTTTTCTGAGGCAACAATCCCCTCCGTCTGAGTGCTCTCGCTGCTCTTGTTGTCCGCCATGGCTATGTCTCGCCCGGAGCTCCTACCTATCGCGCGGGTCGGCAGATAGCCACCAATCGCGCACTCCCCTGCGCCCCAGCGCGCATTTTGGGCTGGCCCATGTGTGGGCTGGGCGCTCCTGTTTTCTTTTCGTTTTTCTTCTTTTATTTTTTTACTTTGAGAATTGTTCATGGATATCAAATTAAGATTTTAAAATGTCCTTAATTTTAAAAAATGTAAAATTGAAAAAATTCTGAATTTTAAAAATGTTCATGAATTTAAAAAATACTCAGGATTTCATGAATGTTCATGAATTCAAAAAATGTTCACGAATTATAAAAAATGTCCACGAACTCATAAAATGCTCCCGAAATTCAAAAAAATCTCAATTTTTGTTTAAAAAACCATTGATTCGAAAAATGATAATGAATCTCTAAAACTGTTCCCACATATCAAAAAATATTCTAACACCCCAAACTGGTTGGAAAAAAGACACGGAAAAACCCCATAATGGGCCGGCCCATGAAGCAACTGTACGCTGAAGGAGGTGCGTGTTTCGTCCGAAATCACTAATTAAGAAGTACTCTTTGTAAAGGTCACTCTCACCTTCCCAAGTTGCGACAAGTGTCACACTACATGTGCACCACTTGTCGCAACTTGAGAGTTTTTCCTTTTTCGTAGATTCGTTTATTCAAAACGTTTTATCTCTCAAACCGTACGTCCAAATCTCGAACCGTTTTCACCGTTGGTTTCCTCGCGTCGAGATTTTCAAAACTACTCCATCCGTTTCTTTTTACTTCGCATATAAGATTTGTCTTAAGTCAAAAGTTTGACCAAATTTTTATACAAAATTATCAACATCTACAATACTAGAGATATACAACATGAAAGTTATTAATTCAATAATGCATCTAATGATCTCGATTTTATATTGTGAATGCTGGTATTTTTTTTCCTACAATCTCAATCAAACTTTACTACGTTTGACTTAAGACAAATCTTATATGCGAACTAAAAAGAAACAGAGGGAGTAGATCCCAAGTTGATAGGTTTCGACGAACTTTTTTTTTCGTGAAAAAAAGGGACGAAAAACACCGAGTCGGGAGCACGTTTTTTCCCTTCCCGAGAGGCACGACCCTGCCTCTCGCGGAAGCGAATCCGTGCCTCTCATGGTAGGAAAAAAAACCATATTTTTTCTTTTTGCGAGAGGCACGAGCGTGCCTCTCACGGAAGCAAATCCGTGCCTCCACAAGAAGTAAATCCGTGCCTCTCGCAGAATGAAAAAAAACGTGTTTTTTTCATTTTCCGAGAGGCACGGCCGTGCCTCTCGCGGAAGCAAATCCGTGCCTCCACGAGAAGTAAATCCATGCCCCTCGTGATAGAAAAAAAACGTGTTTTTCCTCTTTTGCGAGAGGCACGGCCGTGCCTCTCGCGTAAGCAAATTCCCCCCCCCCCCCCCCCCCCCCCCCCCCCCCCCCCCCCCCCCCCCCCCCCCCCCCCCCCCCCCCCCCCCCCCCCCCCCCCCCCCCCCCCCCCCCCCCCCCCCCCCCCCCCCCCCCCCCCCCCCCCCCCCCCCCCCCCCCCCCCCCCCCCCCCCCCCCCCCCCCCCCCCCCCCCCCCCCCCCCCCCCCCCCCCCCCCCCCCCCCCCCCCCCCCCACCTCAAGTGACCCTTGCGGGGGCTCCCGGAGGAGGGTGCGAGGTAAACAGGGAGAGCTCCTGTTCGACGCTCGTTAACGTCAAACAGAGGAGCTTTCGTGCAGGGTTTGCTGAAGGATTCTCACAAACCGGCCGGCGCATTCTCATGTGAGGAGCGAACGTAATAAAAAGATGTCACGAAAAAATACCAGCGTTGAATGGAGTCGAACACCAGACCGAACGCTGAATAACAGCAATGCCAGCTGCTGAACTAGAGACTGGGTATGTCTTATGTTACAGCGCCACACTTGAATTACTATGCATAGCGGTAGATCCATTTTTAATCTTCCTTTAAAAAATTGAATAATGTTTTCTTGAAAAAAATTTGAAATTCGATCAAACTTTTAGAACTTTTCTTTTGAAAAATGTGAACAATTATTTAAACACATGAATACAGTTATGAAATTCCAAACATTTATTGAACTTTTTATATATGATAAACAATTTTTAAATATACATTGAACATTTTTATAATATATGCTGGACAATTTTTAACTACACATTGAACATTTTTGTGATATACATTGAACAATATTTAAAACACATTGAAATTTTTTGTGATATACGATGAAATGTTTTTAAATATACATTGAATATTTTTATAATATACGCTAAAAAAATTAAATACACATTGAACATTTTTATGATATACGATGAACAATTTTTGAATTGTGAAACAATTTTTATAAAGTGAACAAAATTTGAAAACCATGAACACATGTTGAAATCACGAACAAAATTTGGAATTTCAAACTTTTTTTGGAAACAAAGGATAAAAATAAAAATAAAAAAGGATAAATAAAAGGAAAGGGGAAACGAAAAGAAATAGAAACTGAAACAAAAGAAACAAAAAGTACAAGAAAAAGAAAAAAAAGAAAAAAGAAAACAGGAAAAAAGTGAAAAACGACAAAAGAAAAAAAAACCGGTACAGGGAACGTACTAGAAGGTTCCAAAAACAGGTGCTCGCTCGAAGTGGCCCGGCCCGTGCGCCTCGTTCGCTCGCTTCGCTTCAGCGAAGCAGCGACGATCAGACGCACATGGGCGTCACAGAGGATCTGCCGTAAATAGGATTGGTCATCTCGCCCGTACTGATTCCGAAATCACTAATTCAGGAGCACTCTTTGCAAAGGTCACTCCCACCTCCTCAAGTTGTGACAAGTGGCGCACTACATGTGCGCCACTTGTCGCAACATGTGAGTTTTCCCTTTTTTCTTATATCCGTTTATTCAAAATGTTTTATCTCTTAAACCGTGCGTTCAAATCTCGAACCGTTTTCACCATTGGATGCGTTCAAATCTCGAACCGTTTTCACCATTGGATTCCTCGCGTCGAGATCTTCAAAACTAGATCCCATGTTGATAGGATTTGGAGAACTTTTTTTTCAAAAAAAAATCCGAAAAAAACGGACGAAAAAACAGAACCGGGAGTACTTTTTTTTTCCTTTCCAAAAGAGGCACGACCGTGCCTCTCGCGGAAGCAAATCCGTGCATCTCGCGGAAGCAAACCCGTGCCTCTCGCGGAAGAAAAAAATGTGTTTTTTTTTTCTGTTTTCGAGAGGCAGGGTCGTGTTTCGCGCGGAAGCAAATCCATGCCTCTCACGGAAGCAAAACCGTGCCTCTCGCGGAAGGAAAAAAAGAGAACACGTTTTTTCCGTTTCCTAGAGGCACGGCCGTGCCTTTCGCGGTTTTTTTCCTTCCACGAGAGGCACGGATTTGCCTCTCGCGGAAGCAAATCCGTGCCTCTCGCGGAAGGAAAAAAAAAAGAAAACACGTTTTTTCGAGCAAAAAAATATTCTTTTTTTTGTCCAAATAGCTAAGAAAGACCAGTGAAAAACCAAAAAGCCAAAAAACACGGGAAAAAACCATCTAAAAAGGCGAAAATGCATGCGGAAAAATAAAATAAAATCGAAGGGAGCACCCAGCGCGCGACACGTGGCGGCGGCTGAGAGCGTACCAAGTGGTGCGCTCCTAGCCCACCCCAAGTTACCCTTGCGGGGGCTCCCGGAGGAGGGTCCGAGGTAAATAGGGAGAGCTCCTGTTCGACGCACATTAGCGTCAAACACTCTTGTTCGACGCTCGTTAACGTCAAACAGAGGAGCTTTCATGCAGGGTTTGCTGAAGGATTCTCACAAACCGGCCGGCCCATTCCCATGTGAGGAGCGAACGTAATAAAAAGATGTCACGAAAAAATACCACGTTGAATGGAGTCGAACCAAGCTTTTAAGTCTAGGCCGATACGACCGATATATAGCCTGATATATCACTTTTGGGGCTCTACCGATATAAACATAACATATCATTTTGTAAATACCATTTTTAAACATATCATCCGATATGGACCGAAATATCGGCTGATATGGCCGATATCTAGCCCGATATGTCCACCGATATAGAACGATAAGTAGATGACAACAATTCTTCATTAGAAAGCAGTGAAATAAGTTTATGCATCTACAACTTCATTATATATTATCAAAGTCTGCTACTTGTGAGCTGCGTTGGGCTTTTCCCCAAAGAGGAGGGGATGATGCAGTACAGTAGAGATAAGTATTTCCCTCAGTTATGAAACCAAGGTTATCAATCCAGTAGGAGAATCACGCAACAACTCGTTAGCAGCACATGCACACAAAACAACAAATCCTCGCATCCAACGCAAACAAGGGGTTGTCAATCCCTTGACGATTAATTGCAAGATTAAATTGTATGGTGATAGATAGATAGATCGAACAAAAATACAAAATAAAATAAATAAAGTAAAATTACAGCAAGGTATTTTTAAGATTTTCAATATATGATAAAGGTAGACCCGGGGGCCATAGTTTTCACTAGAGGCTTCTCTCTTGAAAATAGCATACGATGGGTGAACAAATTACTGTTGGGCAATTGATAGAAAAACAAATAATCATGACGATATCCAAGGCAATGATCATGTATATAGGCATCACGTCCGAGACAAGTAGACCGAAACGATTCTGCATCTACTACTATTACTTCACACATCGACCGCTATCCAACATGCATCTAGAGTATTAAGTTCATAACCCCCCCCCCCCCCCCCCCCCCCCCCCCCCCCCCCCCCCCCCCCCCCCCCCCCCCCCCCCCCCCCCCCCCCCCCCCCCCCCCCCCCCCCCCCCCCCCCCCCCCCCCCCCCCCCCCCCCCCCCCCCCCCCCCCCCCCCCCCCCCCCCCCCCCCCCCATAAATTTCTTCTTTCAACACTTCATCGCAAGATGACATGATGTAGACAAAGTAAACTCACGCATGAATAAACCCCATCTTTTTACCCTTAATAGTAACGATACATACGTGTCATATCCCCTTCTGTCACTGGGATTGAGCACCGCAAGACCGAACCCATTACAAAGCACCTCTCCCATTGCAAGATAAATCAATCTAGTTGGCCAAACCAAATCAATAGATCGGAGAGAAATACGAAGCTATAACAATAATGCATAAAAGAGTTCAGAGAAAACTCAAATAATATTCATGGATAATCTGATCATAAACTCACAATTCATCGGATCCCAACAAACACACCACAAAAAGAGATTACATCGGATAGAACTCCAAGAACATCGAGGAGAACATTGTATTGAAGATCAAAAAGAGAGAAGAAGCCATCTAGCTACTAACTATGGACCCTAAGGTCTGTGGTAAACTACTCACGCATCATCGGAAGGGCAGCAAGGTTGATGGAGAGCCCCTCCGTGATCGAATCCCCCTCCGGCAGATTGCCAGAAAAGGCCTCCAGATGGGATCTCTCGAGAACAGGAACTTGCGGTGGCGGAAAAAGTATTTCGTGGACTCCCCTGTTGGTTTTCCGATTTTAGAGTATCTATAGAGGTGGAATTAGGTCAAACGGAGCAGAGGTGGGCCCACGAGGCACCAGGGCGCGCCACCCCCCTGGGGCGCGCCCTGGTGCCTCGTGGCCACCTCCTCTGTCTTCTGGCCTCCCCCGAAGCTTCTAGTGTCTCTTATGTCCAGAAAATATCTCCAAAAAGTTTCGTGGCATTTGGACTTCGTTTGGTACTGATATTCTGAAAAACCAAAAACAGGCAAAAAACAGCAACTGGCACTGGGCACTAAGTTAATAGGTTAGTCCCAAAAAATGATATATAATTGTTTGTAAGTGTATATAAAACATCCAAGATTGATACTTTAATAGCATGGAAGAATCAAAAATTATAGATACGTTGGAGACGTATCAAGCATCCCCAAGCTTAATTTCTGCTCGTCCTCGAGTAGGTAAATAATAAAAACAGAATTTTTGATGTGGAATGCTACCTATCATATTCATCATATACTCTTTTCTTTTGTAGTATGGACATTTGGACTTGAATGATTCAAAGCAATAGTTTATAGTTTGACATGAAGACATAAATACTCAAGCATACTAACAAGCAACCATGTCTTTCAAAATATCAACGCTAAAGAAAGTTATCCCTAACCCATTATGCTCAATCATTAATCCATTCATGAAACACACTCAATATTAGCTACACCCAATGCACAAGTATGACAATAGTGCTCTCTAGTTGGTGCTTTGTAAGAGAAGATGGAGACTCAAAATAAAAATAAAAATTGCATAAAAGTAAATAGATAGATCCTTCGCAGAGGGAAGCAGAGATTTGCAAAAGTGCCAGAGCTCAAGGCTTAAATTAGAGAGATAAAATTATTTTGAGAGGCATGCTTTTCCTGTCAACGAAAACGACCGAGAATTTCCAATATCTTCCATGCTAGACACATTATAGGCGGTTCCCAAACAGAAAATAAAGTTTATTTTCTTTCCACCATTCTTTCACAATCCATGGCTAGCCATATCCACGGGTGCCCTCCATACCAACACTTTTCAAGGAATTTATTATTATCATCATATTAATTTTTTTTCATTTCGGGACTATCATCATATTAAAACAAATTCATTTCGGGACTGGGCATCCCTATTACCTGCCACTCTCTCGTGCAATGACAAGTGAATAAACACTCATCGTGAGAATAACACACCTAGCATGGAAAATATTGGCCACCCCCTGCTGCTTCATGAGCGATACGGGCACACAAAACGAAAAATTATTTTGAAAATTTAGAGTTGGCACATGCAAATTACTTGAAACGGCATGGAAATACCGCATATAGGTAGGTATGGTGGACTCATTTGGCACAACTTTGGGTTTAAGGGGTTGGATGCACAAGCAGCATTCCCGCTTAGTACAAATGAAGGCTAGCAAATAGATTGAGAAGCGACCAACCAAAAAGCAAAAACGGTCATAAACATGCATTGAACATAACTAACACCGAATAATGCACCATAAGTAGGATATAATTTCGTTGCATAACTATTGACTTTATGTGCATGCATAGGGAATCACAAACCTTAACACCAATATTCTTACTAAATCATAATTACTCACTAACATGACTCACATATTATCATCTCCATATCGCAAAACTATTGCAAGGAATCAAACTTATCATATCCAATGATCTTTTATGAAATTTTTTATTATATCCCTCTTGAATATTCATCACTTTGGGACCAAATTCATATCTTGTGCAAATTACCATTACTATTATCAACTCTCAAAAAAATATAAGTGAAGCATGAGAGTGCAAATATTTCTTCAAAATTTAAACTTATCAACTCTCAAAATAAAATAAGTGAAGCATGAGATTTCAAATATTTTTTCAAAATATAGCCACCGTCGTGCTCAAAAGATTTAAGTGAAGTACTAGAGCAACTGCCTAGCTCAAAAGATTTAAGTGAAGCACATAGAGTATTCTAACAAATCATGATAAACATGTGGCTCTCTCAAATAGGTGTGTCCAGCAATGATGATTGTGACAAACTAAAAAGCAAACAAAGCAAAGACTCATATAATACACGACGCTCCAAGTAAAACACATATCATGTGATGAATAAAAATATAGCTCCAAGTAAAATTACCGATAGTTGGTAGAAGAAAGAGGGGATGCCTTCCGGGGCATCCCCAAGCTTAGACGCTTGAGTCTTCCTTGAATATTACCTTGGGGTGCCTTGGGCATCCCCAAGCTTAGGCTTTTGCCACTCCTTATTCCTTCATCCATCGTGATCTCACTCAAAACTTGAAAACTTCAATCACACAAAACTCAACAAAACCTTCGTGAGATCCGTTAGTATAAAAAATAAATCTTTAACTTTAAGTACTGTAGTAAATTGATTCATATTTAATATTGGCATAATGCTACTGTACTCCAACTTCTCCATGACTCATACCCCCCGATACGATCCATAGATTCATCAAAATAAGCAAACTATGCAACAAAAACAGAATCTGTTTAAAACAGAATAGTCAGTAAAGATCTATTTAAAAGCTATACTTCTGTAACTCCAAAAATTCTGAAAAATTAGGAAAACGTGAAAAATTTATATACCAATACTTTTTAAAAATTTCAGATTTTTTTGACACTCCAGTACAGAATTAAAATTCCAGCACTGGACGTAAAACTTTTTGTTTTTCGAACAGCATCAATTATACTATCTTCCAAATCATCCCAAAGGCATTACTTGGCACAAACACTAATTAAAACATAAAAAAATAATCATAACAGAATCTATAATCATGCAAACACTCAAGAACTTATTTTATCCATTGGGTTGTCTCCTAACAAGCTCTTTCTTTATAGCCATTAAGATAGGCTTGAGATTTCAATGATGCTCTCATGAAAGATAATAATAGAAACACAAAGAGAGCATCATGAAGCATATGAAAAACACACTTAAGTCTAACATACTTCCTATACATAGGCATTTTATAGGAGAACAAATTATCAAGACAAGCAATCTCTAGCATATGCAAATAGGAAGAATGAAGCATGAATAATTTCAACATCACGAGAGGCAATTTAGTAACATGAAAATTTCTACAACCATATTTTCCTCTCTCATAATAATTACATGTAGGATCATAATCAAACTCAACAATATAGCTATGATGAACAATATTCTCTCTATGATCCACATGCATAAAAGTTTTATAATCTTCCAAAATAGTGGGATTATCATCAACTAAAGTCATGACCTCTCCAAACCCACTTTCATCAAAAAATTCATAAGATTGAACACTCTCCAAAGTAGTGGGATCATTATTACCTAAAGTTGACGCTCTTCCAAACCCACTTTTAATAGTATTACAAATTTTATTATCAATACCATATTCATCATGAGGCTTAAATAAATTTTCAAGATCATAAGAAGCATTATCACCCCAATCATGATCATTGCAATAAGTAGTGGACATAACAAAATTATCATCCCCAAGCTTGTAGTTTTGCATATTATTAGCATGATTCACATTAATAGAATTTATAATAACATCATTGCAATCATGCTTTTCATTCAAGGAGCTATCATGAATCACTTTATAAATTTCTTCTTTCAACACTTCATCACAATTTTCAGATTCATGATTTTCAAGCAAAAATTCATAGAGATAATCAAGTGCACTCAACTCACTAGTAATTGGTTCATCATAATTGGATCTTTTAAAAACATTAGCAAGTGGATGAGGATCCATAGTCATCTTAAATTTTTGCTTTCACTTCCTGTTCTTGAGTGTTGTCATGGCAATAAAAGCAAGCAAGCAAATAAAAATATTTTTGTGTTTTTGTAAAAAAAATTAGAAGTGGGGGAGATGAAAACGAGAAGCAAAAGCAAATAAAATAAATGCAAGGAGATGAAAGTTTATGCGTAGGTACTTGATAGATGTTGATGATGTCTCCCCGGCAATGGCGCCAGAAATTCTTCCTGCTACTTGTGAGCTGCGTTGGGATTTCCCCGAAGAGGAGGGGATGATGCAGTACAGTAGAGATAAGTATTTCCCTCAGTTATGAAACTAAGGTTATCAATCCAGTAGGAGAATCACGCAACAACTCGTTAGCAGCACCTGCACACAAAACAACAAATCCTCGCACCCAACGCGACCAAAGGGTTGTCAATCCCTTGGTGATTAATTGCAAGATTAAATTGTATGGTGATAGATAGATAGATCGAACAAAAATACAAAATAAAATAAATAAAGTAAAATTGCAGCAAGGTATTTTTAGGATTTTCAATATATGATAAAGGTAGACCCGGGGGCCATAGTTTTCACTAGAGGCTTCTCTCTTGAAAATAGCATACGGTGGGTGAACAAATTACTGTTGGGCAATTGATAGAAAAGCAAATAATCATGACGATATCCAAGGCAATGATCATGTATATAGGCATCACGTCCGAGACAAGTAGACCGAAATGATTCTGCATCTACTATTATTACTTCACACATCGACCGCTATCCAACATGCATCTAGAGTATTCAGTTCATAAAGAACGGAGTAACGCCTTAAGCAAGATGACATGATGTAGACAAAGTAAACTCACGCATGAATAAACCTCATCTTTTTACCCTTAATAGCAACGATACATACGTGTCATGTCCCTTTCTGTCACTGGGATTGAGCACCGCAAGACCGAACCCATTCCAAAGCACCCCTCCCATTGCAAGATAAATCGATCTAGTTGGCCAAACCAAATCAATAGATCGGAGAGAAGTACTAAGCTATAACAATCATGCATAAAATAGTTCAGAGAAAACTCAAATAATATTCATGGATAATCTGATCATAAACTCATAATTCATCGGATCCTAACAAACACACCGCAAAAAGTGATTACATCGGATCGAACTCCAAGAACATCGAGGAGAACATTGTATTGAAGATCAAAAAGAGAGAAGAAGCCATCTAGCTACTAACTATGGACCCGAAGGTCTGTGGTAAACTACTCACGCATCATCGGAAGGGCTGCAAGGTTGATGGAGAGCCCCTCCGTGATCGAATCCCCCTCCGGCAGAGTGCCGGAAAAGGCCTCCAAATGGGATCTCTCGAGAACAGGAACTTGCGGCGGCGGAAAAAGTATTTCGTGGACTCCCCTGTTGGTTTCCCGATTTTAGAGTATTTATAAAGGTGAAATTAGGTCAAACGGAGCAGAGGTGGGCCCACGAGGCACCAGGTCGCGCCACCCCCCCCGGGGCGCGCCCTGGTGGCTCGTGGCCACCTCCTCTATCTTCTGGCCCTCTCCCGAAGCTTCTAGTGTCTCTTATGTCCAGAAAAAAAATCTTTAAAAAGTTTCGTGGCATTTGGACTTCGTTTGGTACTGATATTCTGAAAAAGCAAAAACAGGCAAAAAACAGCAACTGGCACTGGGCACTAAGTTAATAGGTTAGTCCCAAAAAATAATATATAATTACTTGTAAGTGTATATAAAACATCTAAGATTGATACTATAATAGCATGGAACAATCAAAAATTATAGATACGTTGGAGACGTATCAAAGTCTTGCACAATGTTTCATACAAACGCATATATATTGTATTATTTTTAATCATAGAGTATGGATTTTATGAATCTTTCTTTAATAGTTTCTTAATCAACAAGTTAATAAACTAGGAATATAAAAGTGTTATGTTAAAGCATTGACATCATACATTTTGTTTTACTAAAAATAAATGTTTTGAAGAAGAATAATGAAAAAAAACTAGACTTGTTTGTTCCGATATATCTACATATCGTCCGATATATCACCCGATATCTGATATCCGATATGTTGAAGCCGAACCAATACGAACCCGATATCCGATAATTTGAAGCTTGAGTCGAACACCAGACCGAATGCTGAATAACAGCAATGCCAGCCGCTGAACTAGAGACTGGGTATGTCTTATGTTACAGCGCCACACTTGAAGTACTATGCGAAGCGGTAGATCCATTTTTAATCTTCCTTTAAAAAATCAAATAATGTTTTCTTAAAAAAATTCGAAACTCAATCAAACTTTTAGAACTTTTTTTTGAAAAACATGAAGAATTATTTTAACACATGAATACAGTTATGAAATTCCAAACATTTATTGAACTTTTTATATATGATAAACAATTTTTAAATATACATTGAACATTTTTATAATATATGCTGGACAATTTTTTACTACACATTGAACATTTTTATGATATTACACTGAACAATATTGAAAACACATTGAATTTTTTTGTGATATATGATGATTTTTTTTAAAATATACATTGAATATTTTTATAATATACGCTAAACAATTTTTAAATACACATTGAACATTTTTATGATATACGATGAACAATTTTTGAATTGTGAAACAATTTTTTAAAAATGAACAAAATTTGAAAACCACGAACACATTTTGAAATCACGAACAAAATTTGGAATTTCAAAAAAAAATTGGAAACAAAGGATAAAAATAAAAACACAAAAAGGATAAATAAAAGAAAAGGGAAAAAGAAAAGAAATAGAAACTAAAACAAAAGAAAAAAAAGTAAAAGAAAAAGAAAAAAAGAAAACAGGAAGAAAGGGAAAAGCGACAAAAGAGAAAACAACGGTTCAGGGAACGTACTAGAAGGTTCCAAAAACAGGTGCTCGCTCGAAGTGACCCGGCCCGTGCGCCTCGTTCGCTCGCTTCGCTTCGTCGAAGCAGCGACGATCGGACACACACGGGCGTCATAGAGGATCTGCCGTAAATAGGATTGGTCGTCTCGCCCGTACTGATTCCGAAATCACTAATTAAGGAGCACTCTTTGCAAAGGTCACTCCCACCTTTTCAGGTTGTGACAAATGGCGCACTGCATATGCGCCACTTGTCGTAACCTGTGAGTTTTTCCTTTTTTCTTAGATCCGTTTATTCAAAATGTTTTATCTCTTAAACCGTGCGTTCAAATCTCAAACCGTTTTCACCGTTGGATTCCTCGCGTCAAGATCTTCAAAACTAGATCCCATGTTGATAGGTTTTGACGAACTTTTTTTTTACGAAAAAAAGAAAAAAAAACGGACGAAAAAACCAAACTGGGAGCACTTTTTTTTCCTTTCCGAAAGAGGCACGATTGTGCCTCTCACGGAAGCAAATCCGCGCCTCTCGCGGAAGCAAACCCGTGCCTCTCGCAGAATGAAAAAAAGCGTGTGTTTTTTTTCTGTTTTCGAGAGGCACGGTCGTGCCTCTCGCGGAAGCAAATCTGTGCCTCTAGCGAAAAATCAAAGGAAGCACCCAGAATGCGACACGTGACAGCGGCTGAGAGCGCGCCAAGTGGCGCGCTCTCAGCCCACCCCAGGTGACCCTTGGAAGGCTCCCGAACGAGCGCTTAATGATTAGTTGCTCTCTACTGATTCCCATTAGGAATAGCCTACGGGCTGGCGACTATCGGGCCTGCCCATTAGCGCAGATGGCTAGCTATCACTCGTATCGCTCTAGCTTCGTTCTGCTTCAGTTTTCTTTGTTCTATTTTTATTTGTTTCTTTTTTGGTTTTCTACTTTTTTAGGTTTTCTCTGTTTTTTTTGTTTCTTTGTTGGTTTTTATTGGTTTTCTTTTCTTAACACATGTCTACTTTTTCAGTACACAATGTACAATATGAGCTCACACGCGAAACTTTTTTTATACACATTGAACATTTTTCAAAAACCTGATGTATATTTTTTCCAAATACACGTTCTACACTTTTTAATAGCAACAAAAAAATATTCTAAAATCGTGCAGACACTTTTTTTACGTTGTAAAAATATTTTTAAAAATTTCAGGGACACTTTTCGGAAACGCCGGAATATTTCTTTAATATGTCACGTACATCTTTCCAATGGAAATGAACATATTTTAACCTACGTGAACATTTTTTGTACATTGTACAAATTATTTTTAAAAATGTCATGACCATTTTTTAAATGCAGGAATATTTATTTAATTGTCATGTACATTTTTTTGCATTACGCAAACAATGTTTTACATTGTATACACACTTTTTAAAAAAATCATACATTTTTTTGAAATGCGGGAACATATTTTCGTTGTCACAAACATTTTTTTTTATTTTATCAACATTTCTAAAAATTGCGCTAACAAATTTTTTATACTATGTTAACGTTTTTTTTCAAAATTTTAGTTATAAATTTTTTATAAGTAAATTTAAGTTTTTGACATATATGCATTTAAGTTATAAGTAAAATTAAAAAAGAGAAGAAAAAAAGGAAAAGAAATTCGACTGACGTCAACATGACGACCCACGACCCTACTGGGTCGACCCACCACCGGCTGCCGGTAGCATGCTCACAGGCGAGGCTGCCGTCTACCTCGCTATAAGCGAGACATAGACGTGCCCCACTATCGTCAATACCGTTTCCCTCTTTTGGCCCAACTGCAGCCCAAACTCACGTCTAGCCTGGTCGAGCTTGTAGTCCAGGCCATTATATATATTGTTTAAGCCAGGACCGTAGAACAATCATTCTATGGTATTTTCATTAAAAGAAATATACACAAAGTTCGACCAAGCAAAATAAATTTAGAAAGCTATAGGCTTAACCAATACCGGTTTTTGGAAGCATGGTAAAGAAAAGTGTTGCTTTTAGGTGAGATGCTCAAAGATCCAGTTCTTGTACTTTGTTAAATGCTTGTTCTTGATTCTGTGGGTTAAGAGAAAGGTAAGACTTCAAAATATTTCTCCAAGAGGCTACACTGGGTTACCCATGCTTGAAAATCCAGGAGTTTCTTTGCATCCAAATGTGCCAACAACCCATGATGATGATGTTAAAAGCAAATTTCTGTGGAATTGATGCACACTAAAGGCATGTTTGCTCGCTCGCATCGATTTTGGCACCTTGTACGAGTGGCCCGGTAGAGCCTGGTCGACTTAATACAACCTATAAACCATGTTTTGCACTTTATTTGGTTGCCCACAAAGCCCCAGGCTGCATGAGGGGGAGACTTGTATGAGATCCTCACATTAGGTGAGATCGTGAGATCAACCCAAAAAATTCATATCTAGATATTTTGAAAAAATATGAAATTATTTGACAACATCCTTGTGGGGTATGTCTACAACTCCGAAGAAACTCAGCTCAAATCTCGATGTACACTTAGAGATTCAAAAAAGACAAATTCGAATGTGAACAGTGACAGCTTTGGGTGAATAGTACTTTGACACTATTCACATCCGATTTTATCTTTTTTGTTTCTATTAATGTAAGTCGAATTAGGTGCTGGAACTTTTTGAGGTTGTACATCTAACATTGATGTGTCTCTACAAATTTTTTGAGAATGTTTGAACATGCATTTTTTTTTGCAAAAAAATTGATCTCATTGATTTCACCTAATGTGAGATCTCACACAAGTCTCCCCCTGCATGAGAGCAGAAACACAAGCACATCATTTGGTTGCAAGTCTGGGCTCCCACAAATGCAATGTGTGGCTATTTGGTTACGTGCAATATGTGTGGTGTGGTAACCTCTTCTTCAAGTTGTGACGTTACCATCATACACAACCATAGGCATAATATAGTGGCAGCAACAGTAAAGAACAAAGATTAAACTACATTGAACAAGCACAAACATAATGAAGGCGGGTAAGTTTCAGTCGACCAAAGACAAAGCTCTGAAAAGGCTTTCTGATTGGATTGAAAAAATGCTTCTGGTGGGGCGAAGGAAGCCTAGATAAAATTAGTTATTCAGGCTCTTCTGGTCTATGCAATGGGAATCTCTAAATTTCTGGATTCTCTATGTGAGGAATTATCCCACATTATTCGGAACTTCTGGGGGGGGGGGGAATGAAGAGAACAGAAGAAAAACACTTTGGTTGGCTTGGGACAAACTGACAAGACCAAAAGGAGAAGGAGGTATGGGTTTTGAGATCTTAGGCTATTTAATCAAGCACTACTGGCTAAACAGGCTTGGTGATTATTAATAAATCCGGATTCACTTTGTGCAAAATTGATGAAGGCAAAATATTACCCTCATGGGCATCTTTCTTGACATGGTCTTTTCGCAGTCAACGTCGGTGACTTGGCATGGTACTATGCATGGTCTAGAACTTCTTAAAAATGGGTTATTTGGAGAGTTTTGAATGGATCTAGTGTGTATATTTGGAGAGATAACTGGTTGCCTAGGATTTTTGGACTAAAAATTTCAACTAAAAAGAACAGAACCAGGATCAAATGGGTGTCTAAGTTATTCATGAGCTGGTCGAGGAGATGGGATGTGAATTTTGTCAATCACTTGTTCTACCCCCATGATATCAAAGAGATTATAAAAGGTGCATATTCAATCTTGAGGGTGATTTTATTGCTTGGCATTATGAGAAGAATGGTTTGTTATCCGTAAAAAGCGCGTGTATTCTCGCGCTAAAGCTCAAGGAGCGAAAGGAGGATTGTGGGCAATCAAGTGGAGGCTCCAATGGGGATAGGAAGCTTTGGAATGTCATATAGAAGGCCAATGTCCCTCGAAAAATTAGAATTTTTTGCGTGGCATGCGTCGTCTAATAGCCTGGTGGTCCAAGTTAATAGAGTTATCACCATCAGGCTACTTGGGGTATGTGCTCTATTTGTGGAATGGAAGATGAAAGTAAGTTTGATGCTTTGGTGACCTATCCTAAGGCAAGGACTTTGCGTATGGAGTTGAGGGAAGTGTGGAATATTCCGAGGGAAGAGTTTTTCAATTTCTCGATATCTGATTGGATGCTTATCTTGTTGGATCAGTTAAGCCCTCCAATACGAGAGCAAATCTTAATCATGTTCTGGAGAGCTTGGCACTTATGAAATGATCTGATTTTTGCCAAGGGGAACAAATCTGTTTCAACTCTGCTAACTTTGTGGACAACTATTGGACGTCATTCTCGTCATGCCATTCCAATGCAGAGTTGTTCCCTGGCATCAAAGGTAAGGGAGTTGTGGATGGGTTAAGACCTGTTAATACTCCTTTGAGTATCTGTGAGGTATGGCCGCCTATGCCTTTGGTTTATATTAAGATCAAAGTGGACCCCAGTTTTGGGGAGAGCATTTGTGCTGCAAGTGTGGCGTTGTTGCCAGAAATTCGGCAGGCAGCGTCATGATACGTCTCCAACGTATCTATAATTTTTGATTGTTCTATGCTATTATAGTATCAATCTTGGATGTTTTATATGCAATTATATATCATTTTTTGGGACTAACCTATTAACCTAGTGCCCAGTGCCAGTTGCTGTTTTTGCCTTTTCAGAAAATCATTATCAAACGAAGTCCAAACGAAGAAAAAACTTTGGATTAATTTTTTCTGGACCAGAAGGGACCCTAGAAGCTTCGGGAGAAGACCAGAAGAGTCACGAGGGAGCGACAAGCCCAGAGGGAGTGCCTAGGGGGGTAGGCACGTTCCCCAGGCTTGTGGGCCCCTTGTGGCACCTCTTGACCTAATTCCAGCGCTATAAATTCCAAAATATTCCCAATATACCAGAGAGACAGAAGAGAAAACCTTTCCACCGCCGCAAGCCTCTGTTCTTCCATGATCCCATCTGGAGGCCTTTTTTGGTACTCTGCCGGAGGGGGAATCGATCACGGAGAGCTTCTTCATCAACCTTGCTGCCCTTCCGATGATGGGTGAGTAGTTTACCACAGACCTACGGGTCCATAGCTAGTAGCTCGATGGCTTCTTCTCTCTCTTTGATCTTCAATACCATGTTCTCCTCAATGTTCTTGGAGTTCTATCCGATGTAATCTTCTTTTGCGGTGTGTTTGTTGGGATCCGATGAATTATGGGTTTATGATCAGCTTATTCATGAGAAATATTTGAGTCTTCTCTAAACTCTTTTATGCATGATTGTTATAGCTTTGTATTTCTATCCGATCTATCCGTTCGGTTTGGCCAACTAGATTGATTTATCTTGCAATGGGAGAGGTGCTTTGTGATGGGTTCAATCTTGCGGTGCTCAATCCCAGTGACAGAAATGGACATGACACATATTTGTATTGTTGTCATTAAGGATAAAAAGATGGGGTTTAATCATATTGCTTGAGTTTACTTCGTCTACATCATGTCATCTTGCTTAAGGCGTTACTCTGTTTTATACTTAACACCCTAGATGCATGCTGGATAGCGGTCGATGGGTGGAGTAATAGTAGTAGATGCAGGCAGGAGTCGGTCTACTTGTTTCGGACGTGATGCCTATATACATGATCATTGCCATGAATCTTTCATAACTATGCGCTTTTCTATCAATTGCCAACAGTAATTTTTTTACCCACCGTATGCTATGTGTTCGAGAGAGAAGCCTCTAGTGAAAACTATGGCCCCCGGGTCTACTTTTATCATATATTAAAAATCCAAAAATACCTTGCTGCAATTTATGTACTTTTATTTTATTTTGCAATTTACTTTTCTATCTATCACTATCAGAATTAATCCTTGCAAATAACCGCTAAGGGGATTGACAACCCTCTTATTTGCGTTGGGTGCAAGTGTTTGCTTTTGTGTGTGTAGGTGCTGCTAACGAGGTTCTGTGTGGTTCTCCTACTGGATTGATAACCTTGGTTCTTAACTGAGGGAAATACTTATCTCTACTATACTGCATCATCCTCTCCTCTTTGGGGAAATCCCAACGCAGTTTACAAGTAGCAGGAAGAATTTCTGGCGCCGTTGCCGGGGAGACATCACCAAAACCTATCAAGTACCTACGCATAAACTATCATCAACTTGCATTTATTTTATTTGCCTTTTTATTTGCATTTGCCTCTCATTTTCATCTCCCCCACTTCTAAAACAATTTTACAAAAACACAAGAATATTTTAGTTGCTTACTTGCTTTTATTGCCTTCATGTCAACACACAAAAACAGAAAATGATAGCAAAAATGTAAGATCACTATGGATCCACTTAAAGTTTTCTACTTGGATCATCTTCGATCCATTTGTGCTCGTGCTGAAACCCCAACTAATTTAGTTGAGGGAAAATCATTAGATGAGCATGCTCATTTTGTGCGTCGCCGTTTGTCTCAAAAAGGGAGACTCTTATGGAATCAAATAAATTGTTTGCTATGCTATGCTTGGAATCTATGCGAAATATATGATGTTACTTGTTGCTCTGAGAACCCTAAAAAACACCTTCCCTACCTATGTGAGTTTAATGATAATGAAATCTTATTTTCTTATGCCAAGGGTGTTTATAGCTACTATGGTATCGAACAAATTGAAGAATTTGTTGCTTTTAAGGGTGCCCAAGAAGTTGCTTCTTTGATTGAAAAGTATGATATTACTCTCTACAAATCTAAAAATTTTGCCATACTTAAATATTGTGATGAACACTATGCTTCCAGCACCTATGTTAATGAATTCATTGGGAGTCATTGGGAGAATGTCTACTGCTTTGGAAGAGAATAATGATATGCATGAATCTATAGATAATTGTGATGCTGTTGATTCGCTTGAAATATCCCTTTTTGATGAATTTGATGCTTGTGGCCATGATGCCAATATTAATTATGCTTATGGAGATGAACTTGCTATAGTTCCTTATGTTAAAAATGAAATCCCCCCCCCCCCCCCCCCCCCCCCCCCCCCCCCCCCCCCCCCCCCCCCCCCCCCCCCCCCCCCCCCCCCCCCCCCCCCCCCCCCCCCCCCCCCCCCCCCCCCCCCCCCCCCCCCCCCCCCCCCCCCCCCCCCCCCCCCCCCCCCCCCCCCCCCCCCCCCCCCCCCCCCCCCCCCCCCCCCCCCCCCCCCCCCCCCCCCCCCCCCCCCCCCCCCCCCCCCCCCCCCCCCCCCCCCCCCCCCCCCCCCCCCCCCCCCCCCCCCCCCCCCCCCCCCCCCCCCCCCCCCCCCCCCCCCCCCCCCCCCCCCCCCCCCCCCCCCCCCCCCCCCCCCCCCCCCCCCCCCCCCCCCCCCCCCCCCCCCCCCCCCCCCCCCCCCCCCCCCCCCCCCCCCCCCCCCCCCCCCCCCCCCCCCCCCCCCCCCCCCCCCCCCCCCCCCCCCCCCCCCCCCCCCCCCCCCCCCCCCCCCCCCCCCCCCCCCCCCCCCCCCCCCCCCCCCCCCCCCCCCCCCCCCCCCCCCCCCCCCCCCCCCCCCCCCCCCCCCCCCCCCCCCCCCCCCCCCCCCCCCCCCCCCCCCCCCCCCCCCCCCCCCCCCCCCCCCCCCCCCCCCCCCCCCCCCCCCCCCCCCCCCCCCCCCCCCCCCCCCCCCCCCCCCCCCCCCCCCCCCCCCCCCCCCCCCCCCCCCCCCCCCCCCCCCCCCCCCCCCCCCCCCCCCCCCCCCCCCCCCCCCCCCCCCCCCCCCCCCCCCCCCCCCCCCCCCCCCCCCCCCCCCCCCCCCCCCCCCCCCCCCCCCCCCCCCCCCCCCCCCCCCCCCCCCCCCCCCCCCCCCCCCCCCCCCCCCCCCCCCCCCCCCCCCCCCCCCCCCCCCCCCCCCCCCCCCAGGATGCCGGAACACGGGAACGAGAAAAGAGAACAATACTGGTAACGAGGTAATTGGCATTGTGGACAAGTGTTGATCCACGGGGATGCCGATGTTTCTCACCTCGGGTATTTGTAACATATAGCGAAGCAACAGGAATAGCACACGGCAACTGGAGGTTCACTCGAATATTCATTCGTGTGGGTATAGGGGTCAATATGGGTGTCCATGGCTCCGATGCTGATCATTGATCGGAAAGAGTTCTGGTCATGTCTATACTTCACCGAACCTATAGGGTCACACGCTTAAGGGTCATCTATCTGCTGAATACTAGACAGGGAGTCTGAGAGAAAATCGCCGGAAAAGTTTCAGACGAAACGGAAATGTTCCGGAGAGAACATGGGAATAGTTCTGGTGAAACTGAAAAGTTGTTTCAGGGTATTTCATTAAGCCAAATTGGTTTCGGCACAGGCCTGGAAATTCTTGGAGGGTGCCAGAATGGTTCTGGGAACTTCTGGGATTTTTCGGAGAAAAAACCCGGAAATGTTCCGGAGCTGCCGGAACCGCTTTGTTTGCTTTTCGCAGATGAAAATCACTAATCCGGAATTGTTTCGGAACGCGTCCAAAATCATTTGTGTGGGTACTGGAATTATTCGAAACGCGCCCTGCCGAATAGATGACACCGTATGTGTGCAACCCTGTAGAGAGGTCATAGGTTCGATCTTTTTGCCCGAGGGGCTGTTCGAGGGTCCTCCCGAAGGGCTGTCCGAGTTACTGTCTGAGTTTCGGGGGTCCTCCCGAAGGGCTGTCTGAGTTACTGTCCGAGTTTCGGGGGTCCTCCCGAAGGCTGTCCGAGTAACCCGCCCGGAGGGCTGTCCGAGGATCCGTCCGGTGGGACTATCCGAAAGACTGTCCAGAGGCCTCCCGGAGGGCTGTCCGAGGATCCGTCCGGTGGGACTATCCGAAAGACTGTCCAGAGGCCTCCCGAAGGGCTGTCCGAGGATCCGTCCGGTGGGACTATCCTAGGGACTGTCCTGAGGCCTCCCGAAGGGCTGCCCGGAGATCCGTCCGGTGAGCTGACGAGGGAGTACATCCTCGCGGTTGGGAGGTTGTAAATCCTAGCTGCGGGGATCTGCACCGCCGATCGTCATCGACTCTACTTCCACTGCGCTACGAGTCGGTAACGAAAAGATCAAACCTTGTATGCAGTCTCCATAGTGGTCCTGGGCTGGTGCGTAGGTCAGAAATTTTTTGTTTTCTGCTGCATTCCCTACAGTGGCATCATGAGCCGTGCTATGCGTAGATGCAGGTTGCGATCTAGAATACATGAGATGTATGGGTGTTGCACAATATAATTAGGTAGTAGATGAGTTCTATTGCTGAAAATTATTTGTGCGGGTAGCAGATGAAATCTGTTACCCGATGTTCTTATTGCTTCCCTGGAATTTGCATATTTCTGATCTTGATAACTGTATGGTGGAGTTTCAAAGTTCTGGCAATCCGCGATCCTGATTGATCAATGAAGTGCTAACAGTTCGTTGAATTCCACCATGGTTAAAAAGAAAGATGAAATTTCGCAGACGAAAGGGCAATGCAGATATGATCTGCACGGGGGTCATGCGTATGACGAAGTTTAGTATGGGGCTCGAGATTTTATTATCTCGTGTTTCATACACCCCGCGATGTTAATCTAGCGACTTGAATAATCATACTTGATGATGGACGTTGGTAGCTTCGGTTTGTTTCGAAACCTTAGAAGCCACGTAAAATGAAATTTTGTATAAACCGATTAGAGGCGTCTAACTTGGTTTTGCAGGATGCTTTGCATGTTCATATGATGTGGTATAGCAGTGCTCGTATTAATTTGATTATGTATGAGATGACTATATAATGTAAATTAACATGACCTGCGTGTCATGATTCGGCATGATGGCTGGAGCCATATGATTGTCACTTTAATGACCTGCGTGTCAACCTTTTGTAATGCACTTATTTTATTAGCTATAGAGATAGCAATATTATCTGGTGCATCGACAAGGTGGTGGCAATCTTCGCAAAGGTGAACACCGACGCGAATGCCGAAGACGAAGAACAAAAGTCACATAGAGATGTGATCGGCAAGTTTGCCTACCGATTGAAATTCACGTCATCAGTGATGTCCACATCAATGGCGTTGAATTAAATGTGGATTTTGTATCACTCATAATCAATTTTGAGAGATATTGATTTGAGTGGGAGCGCACTGTAGAATTAACTTGTTTAATTCTCAGTGCAATTAATTTTGAACACTGTCTAAGTGTGATTTGCAAAATAGTTGTACAAAATGGCGCGCGTTTCCACCCTCCCTATTAAAATTGAAAAAGCTGTTAAATATCTGGTTAAAACTTTACGGTTGGTAACGTAATGTGAGGATTGTCCTCGAGAGTGCCGAGAAGGACTTTGTCCTATCGCATGCTTTTGGTATTCTCCCGCTAATGCTATGGATAATGTGACTCTCGCCCTTCGATCCAAAAGCTAGAATTCCGTTGCGGTCAAGTGAAATATGTTTGCTTCCATGAGACCCGAACTTCAAAAGTTTGGGATAGCTATGTGATATTCATGGAACTGAAAATCATTTTCAGACACAAACAAAGGCTAAAAGATATGTGATATCCAAAGCAATGTTTGTTTTGCAAACTATTAGTAAAAGTGTTTACTATGCATTTGACTAATAACAGAGGGATCCAAAAGAACGTCTGTCATGTGATGAAAGGTGAATAAAACGCCACTCAGAGTTGGGTGCTTCTTCTGAGAGTATGAGAAATACTAAAGGTTAAACTGTTAGAAGTATGAAGGCAAAAAGAAAGAAGACTGGAATATCCAGCTCATGTATGAAAGTCATACAAGTTATTGATGTATAGAAGGCTGGTCAAAGAAATAGTTCTTGGGAATTGTGATTAAATTGTTAGTCACTGATTCTTGGGTATTGTGTGTTTGTCACAGAGATACCCGCTCGATTGCACTCTGTTGCGACTCGATGCAAGAACTACTGTGGCCTGAAAGACAAGCCAGGAATGAGGTTTAAATACATGTTGGGAACTTAGTAAAAGTTACTATACCTTCCATCGGTGTATTACCTATGTATTTATTTTCATAATTCATTATAGAGTTTTACACACTCTAGCCCATTGCATAAGGTATCTTGCAAGAAGGTTGTTCATAAGAGAACTTTTGATGTTCGGTGTTATGAATAACATAAGGGCCATACTTTCATTATGAATGAGATGTATGTTATGAATATTGATAATAATACATTACCTCTGTATTTACTTTCATAAATCATTTTAGAGTTTTATACACTCTAGCCCATTTGCATAATGTTTGTTGCAAGTGTGTTGTTCATGAAAGAACAATTATTGTTCGGAATCATGAATAACATAAGGGCCATGCTTCCATCGT
>JAAAWM010010740.1:0-50020 GCA_036873465.1 Thinopyrum obtusiflorum | reverse complement strand
GGGGGGGGTTCCGGTAACCCCCGGTACTCCAAAACTTATCCGAAACGACCCGAACCATTCCGGTGTCTGAATGTAGCCTTCCAATATATGAATCTTTATGTCTCGACCATTTCAGTACTCCTCTTCATGTCTGTGATCTCATCTGGGACTCCGAACAACCTTTGGTACATCAAATCACATAAACTCGTAATACGAATCGTCATCGAACGTTAAGCGTGCGGACCCTACAGGTTCGAGAAATATGTAGACATGACCGAGATACATCTCCGGTCAATAACCAATAGTGGAACCTGGATGCTCGTATTGGCTCCTACATATTCTACGAAGATCTTTATCGGTTAAACCGCACAACAACATACGTTGTTCCCTTTGTCATCGATATGTTACTTGACCGAGACTCGATCGTCGGTATCATCATACCTAGTTCAATCTCGTTACCGGCAAGTCTCTTTACTCGTTCCATAATGCATCATCCCAGAACTAACTCATTAGCTACATTATTTGCAAGGCTTATAGTGATGTGCATTACCGAGAGGGCCCAGAGATACCTCTCCGACAATCGGAGTGACAAATTCTAATCTCGATCTATGCCAACTCAACAAACACCATCGGAGACACCTGTAGAGCATCTTTATAATCACCCAGTTACATTGTGATGTTTAATAGCACACTAAGTGTTCCTCTGGTGTTCGGGAGTTGCATAATCTCATAGTCATAGGAACATGTACAAGTCAGGAAGAAAGCAATACAATAAACTAAACGATCATAGTGCTAAGCTAACGGATGGGTCTTGTCCATCACATCAATCTCTAATGATGTGATCCCGTTCATTAAATGACAACACATGTCTATGGCTAGGAAACTTAACCATCTTTGATTAACGAGCTAGTCTAGTAGAGGCATACTAGGGACACTCTGTTTGTCTATGTATTCACACATGTACTAAGTTTCCGGTTAATACAATTCTAGCATGAATAATAAACATTTATCAAGATATAAGGAAATGTAAATAACAACTTTATTATTGCCTCTAAGGCATATTTCCTTCACAGAGATGCCTTGCGCCAAGCGTGTCTCCCGAGCCATGACATCCTCCCTCGTCATCAGGAGGGTCTCTTGCTGCCTCATGAACACCTTGAACTACTTGTCATTCCACTCGCGCAGCTCCAGGCACTTGTGAGGGAGTCCTAGCCAAAAGCTACCCAAAGCACAGATTGCTATACCAGTCCGACGACGGGGCGTTGGAGCCCGTACCATCGTCACACAATGCGGCAGGTCACCGACAACTCTGTCCAGATAAAGAGGCAACTCAAGCCGAACACCAGACCGCCCCACCTCGCCGTAAAGGCAAGAATAACGTGGATCACGATCGCCCAGACGACCTGCAGCGGGACTTGAACAATGGAGCAGGACACGCAAGACTGATCTACGGATTGCGCAAGCATGCCTCGACACGCGATGATGGCTACCTATTCGGACGTGACAAACCTAGCCACGCCCAAGCTGAAAACCGCAGAGGGACTCCTTCAGAGTTAAGTCGCAGTGTGGCCCAACATAGAGGCGCCGAACACCCGCTTTGCTTCACTGATGAAGTAATGGTTCATGAATTCCCCAAAGGATTCAAACCTGTCAATATTGAATCATACGACGGAACAACCGATCCCGCGGTATGGATAGAATATTTTATCCTCCACATCCATATGGCCCGTGGGGATGACCTCCATGCCATTAAATACCTCCCACTAAAGCTAAAAGGACTAGCTCGGCACTGGTTAAACAGCCGGCCTAAAAATTCTATAGGCAGCTGGGAGGACTTGGAAGAGGCTTTCCTCGATAACTTCCGAGGAACATATGTCTGGCCGCCGGATGCCGATGACCTAAGTCACATTGTCCAGCAGCCCGGAGAGTCAGCTAGGAAGCTCTGGACTCGGTTCATAGTCAAAAAGAACCAAATTGTCGACTATTCGAACGCGGAAGCCCTTGCGGCTTTCAAAAATAGTGTCCGGGACGAATGGCTTGCACGTCACCTCGGTCAAGAAGGACCTAAATCCATGATAGCCCTAACTGCTCTGATGACCCGCTTTTGCGTGGGAGAAGACAGCTGGCTCGCTCGTAGAAGCAACAGCACCAGCGACCCAGGCACTTCCGAAATCCGAGATGGCAACGGCAAACCACGATGAATCAAATACAACAGTCGCAATGATAATGAAAGATCTCGTGACACAACGGTCAACGCCGGATTCAGCAATCCCAAGCCCGGCTAAAGGAAGAAGCCATTCAAGGCGAAACGAGACGAACCATCCAACCTAGACAGGATATTGGACCGACCCTGCCAGATTCACGGCCACCCCAATAAACCAGCTAATCATACTAACAGAAACTGCTGGGTCTTTAAACAAGCCGGCAAGCTCAACGCCGAACACAAGGGGAGAAGGCCGCCAGGCGATAGGGATGACAGAGAGGTTCACCAATGAAGTACCGGGGGTCAAAAGCAATTTCCGCCCGAGGTTCAACCACTCCCGGAGCAGAAATAGCAACCCGGCTTCCGCCGCCCACTCCGTACACCTACAAAGTTTGTACCTCACATACATCATTACGCACTCAAGATACCATGGGCATTGGCGGAAGCACAATACGGACAAGCCTGCAAGCACTCCAGTAACTTTTTATTATTATTATTATTTATTTTTGCTTTATTTCCTCCTTCTCTATCCTTTAAAAATAGGTGGCGAACAGGATAAACATCTGAAAACTGGCTCTATCGGAGTCCGGATCCGTACACTCACCTAAGGGGCTATTTCCATCAAAGATTCCCCCCACCGAGGACTGGCGGCGCAGACGTGTGACAGGAGGTCCAAAATAACCTTTTGTAGATCGCACTCTCTATTTCTCGAGCCTGTACTATGCCTGTTCCTCCGCCTCCAACCCCGAGCATGTCAAATAGCCGGGGGGATGACTTATATATATCATAAGTAATCATTGGCATATCGCTTAGTTCCCAGTAAACAATACCTGAACTAATCATCTGGATTGTTTCCCCAGCAAAATATGGCTCCTACGGTTATTTCACAGAAATACCTTGGCATAACCTGCCAGGGGCTTGGTGTGGGAACAAATGAGTTGCCAGTAAAAGTCCGAACAGCTCTATAGCATACTTCGGCGTCGCAAGTTTGGCCTTATATGCATCAGCTCCGAATCATTTTCTTGGGTCAATAGTTGGGTTGCCCGGCTCCTGTGCTTGCTACCCTATGTTCCGCTCTATCAGCTAGGGTAGTAAAGGGAGAACTACTGCGATTGTGCCCTGGTCTAAACCGGATGAGCACCTCAGTAGAGAAAGCCGAAAACTGACTGTCATGATGCGGCGTGAGCTGGTCAACCACTTGACGACTTCTTGGAATCTTTAGTGATTCTCCGTGTCACACGAAGGATCTTTTTCAGATCAAATATGTAAGGCACCATACGCCACATACATACCAGGGGCTATGTCGTAGTCCCACCATTAAACTCCTATGGCTAAGTGAAAGTGTTAACGCCCTATAGTCCGATTGCCTGGTTCGCCGCATTATCACCTCCTTCATGGACCAAGACGTTGGATAAAGAGTGATTAAATGCTTTTCCAAACACCCCCGTACTTCCTACGAGGGGGCTGAAGCCGACGACTAGAAAACTTTCAGATTATATTAAAACGGCTGCACAGGAGGAATTCAAGCTTTCGAGCAAAACATAAAAATAGATTAACTATAAAATTGTCTTTTACAATTCCCATACATCTCACTCGAACATTATGTCTCTCGAGCACTGACCCTCTATCAAGCGGGCGGCCTCTAGGACGTCTTCAAAATAATGCTTTGGTTTCGGACGGTCCTTCCCTTTGGGTGGACTCCTCATCGCAACATCGATGGCCTTCATCTTCCCCCAGAAAGCCTTGACTCGGGCAAACGCCATCCGTGCACCTTCAATGCACGTTGACCGCTTCACAGCGTCGATACGCGGCACCGCGTCAACAAGCCTCTGCACCAAACCAAAATAGCTATTCAGAACAGGCTCGGTTGGCCACAACCGGATTATGACATCCTTCATGGCAGCGCCGAATATCCTATTAAGTTCGGCCCATTGGGATAGCTGTTCATTGAGCAACAGAGGGCGCTTTGATGCGCCAAACTGCGACCAAAAAAGCTTCTCCGTTGCATACCCATCTCGCGCTTGGTAATACTGCGCCGCATCAGAAGAACTCTTCAGCAAGTCCAAGAACCCGTCCGGAGAACTCCACACTTGGTTAAGCTGAGCATGGTTCGGGTCACCAAACTTAGTTTGCAGCAGAAATGGCTTTCCAGCCGCAATCTCCCTAGCCTGTCGAACCTCCTCATGGACTGCTCTGGATTCCGATCGCACTTCCCTCGCCTCTTGTACGGCCTTGTACAGTTCAGCCGTTAAGGCTTTACTCTCCTTCTCCAGAAATTCACAGCGGCCAGTGGCATTTTCCAGTTCAATCGCCACCATGGATATCTTCTCCTCGTCCTGGCGCCGTGCAGCTTGTTCCACTTTCAGCTCGGCCGATGCCTTTTTGGCAGCAGCATTGCTACGCCAGGCCTGCTCCTTGGCCTGGGCCAGCTCCGCTCAAAGAACTTCAACGGCGGCAGCACCATCTGCAGCCACGCATACTCCAGCATACAGACTTTAGCGTCATGCTTATACCATAAAAATGTATGGGGATTGCACCGAATACATACCTTGCGACTCATCAAGATGCATATTGATTAATGCAAGATCATCCCCTGCCGTATCAATCTTCCACTACAGCTCGGCAATTTCCATAGTACGGGAAGTGGCCAAGGGGGAAGCAGCCCGTGTTCAAAGTTTATCAGGTTAGTCCTCAAGCGACCCTTTTCGATCCTCCGTTTGCTTCCTCAGGGAAGACAACCCGAGTCTCAGGGGCTACTACCTATACACCGGCGCATCTTCACAAATGAAACATAGCTGAAAACATTATGTCACAAACCTTGAAGCCCTTCAGTAGGCTCACGAAGGCTTCATTTAATCCGCTTTTCGCGAACAAAACCTTCTCAATCACTGTACCCATCAAGGTATGCTGCTCCCCCGAGACAGATGCTTTCCGCAACATGTCCCGCAATATATCCGGAGTCTCCAGGTCTCCGAAAGCTGCTCCAAAAGCACAATGATCCTTTGAAGGAATCTGTTCACCCGTCTCCAAAATCACTGTCGGCTGTGAACCAGACAGTCTGGGGCCTTTGTTATCATCAGCCCCGGAGTCCCGGATGGTCGAAGGTCCACTTTCGGGTACTGCCTCTTTCTTCCCCTGGTCTAAAGGGACCCTCCGTGATGACACTTCAAAGTCATCAGCCTTATTAGGCGAAGAGGTTGGAGGAGGCATTTCACTCTCCATCATCTCTGGGAGGAGACTTCCCGAAGAAGAGGATCGCCCAGAAAAACTCTGTGCCGACCTGTAAAAATGCATGAACGTGTTACGTATATCTTCGGTAACAGCAACGGAGCGGGACGCTATCAAAGTACTCCGGATTCACTTATGGTTTGGCAGAGGGCTTATTCCCATGTTGGAGCTGTTTAACGGCATCGCTTTCCAAACCCAAGCCGCTCGACGGTGGCACCTTGCCCTTCTTTGAAGACCGCCCCTCCCAATCTTCGGAGGCGGCCCTTTTCCTCCTGCTTGGAGAAGGGATACTGGGTCCTTTTCCGCCTCCGTCTTCGGGCGAGGAAAGGTCGATTTCTCCGGACTCAGTGTCCGACTTACCTACGGAACCAAGGTCATCTTGGGTCTTCTCGCCCTCCCCTGCTGGTGCCTGGTATGACGCCGAGACCATCATCCTTGTTAGCACAGGAGCAGCTGAGTCTTCGGGAAGGGGAGCCGGACACCTAACCCATTCCACCTTCTTTACCCAGCCCTGAAAAAGGATGATACTGTTGGTATCTTGCCACTGGGTATCTGACTATAAGGTATTCGGTAAACGGGTACTTACCGGGGTATCCGGATGGTTACAGTCTAGGCCGACATCTTCGGTGGTGTCCGGCCATTGCCTTCGTTTCCCGAAGAATAATCTCCACATTCCTTCGTGCGTTGTGCTGAAGAAGTGCTGAAGAGTCCGCGGCCCTTCTGGATTGAACTCCCATAGGCGGAGAGGCCGTCACTGGCACAACAGGGTCCGACGAACTAGCATTACTTGAACGACGTTGGCTATGTCGATGTCCCTCTCAATGAGGCTTCGGATGCGACTTTGCAGAGTTCAAACATCATTCATTGATCCCCAATCCAGCCCCTTGTTAATCCATGATGCAAGCTGAATTGGGGGGCTGGGTCGAAAGGCAGGTGCATCTGCCCACTTGGAGCCATGGGGCTCGGTGATATAGAACCACCCCTGCTGCCATAAGTCGGAAGATTTGGCGAAGGATCCTTTCAGCCAAACAGCGCTAGCAAGCTTGCTCACAGTAGCGCCACCGCACTCAGCTTGCTCCCCTTCTATCACTTGCGGCTTCACACCAAAAGTCTTGAGCCACAAACCGAAGTGCGGAGGAGTTCAGAGGAAGGCTTCGCACATGACGATAAATGCCGAGATAAGAAGAATAGAGTCCGGGGCCAGATCGTGAAAATCTAGCCCGTAATAGAACATGAGCCCTCGGATGAAGGGGTTAAGTGCAAACCCTAACCCACGGAGGAAGTGGGATACGAACACGACCCTCTCACCGGATCTGGGGTGGGAATAACCTGCCCCTCGGCAGGAAGCCGATGATGGATTTCTGCGGTCAGGTACCTCGCCGACCGAAGCTTGGCAATATCTCCCTCCGTGACAGAAGAAGCTACCCACCGGCCTTGATGGCTGGATCCGGACATGATTGGGGCTTGAGGCAACCGAAACCCAGGTGTTGGAACTCGGGGTAGCAGGGGTCTAGGAAGAAGCAAGCGTGAAAGAAAAAGACGGGTCTGTACCCCTATATAAAGGCTGCGAATATCAAACGTCTCCTCCTGGGCCTCAAAACTTGCCTATTCCCAAGGAGTTGTACCCAAGCGACGGTTGGGTTACCCACGTCTGGGTTGGCAAGAATCCCCTAAGGAAGGGGAGACACGATCTCCGCTTGGATAAGACATGCCAATAAAACCATGTCTCGAGACGTGGGACGGTGGGCCGGCGAACGGCTCGAAAATAATGGCCGAGCAGGCGTGATGTCATATTACCAAAAATTATCAGCGGATTGAGCTCGTGAAATATTATATCCTCTGCAGTTGTGTATACAGGTCCGGATACAATCATTACATCTGAAGACTATCTTGGAGTTCAGAAAGGGGAACCCGCCTTACAATGCCGAAGACAATCTGCGCGCCGGACTCCTCGTCATTGAAGCCAGGTTCAGGGGCTACTGAGGGAGTCCTGGACTAAGGGGTCCTCGGGCGTCCGGCCTGGTATCCTTGGGCCGGACTGATGGGCTGATAAGACATGAAGACCGAAGACTATACCCGTGTCCGGATTGGACTCTCCTTGGCGTGGAAGGCAAGCTTGGCGATCAACTATGAAGATTCCCTCCTGTGTAACCGACTCTATGTAAACCCTAGAACCTCCCCCCCCCCCCCCCCCCCCCCCCCCCCCCCCCCCCCCCCGGGGGGGGCGTAGTCCGGATAGGGCACATACATTACCATAGTCATACAGGCTAGGCTTTTAGGGTTTAGCCATTACGATCTCGTGGTAGATCAACTCTTCTAATACTCATATTCATCAAAATCAATCAAGCAGGAAGTAGGGTATTACCTCCATAGAGAGGGCCCGAACCTGGGTAAACATCATGTCCCCCGTCTCCTGTTACCATCGATCCTAGACGCATAGTTCGGGACCCCCTACCCGAGATCCGCCGGTTTTGACACCGACAACTTGTCCTTCAGCCTCTGGTCCACCTTGTTGGTGGATTCACGCCACTCCCTGAGCGGCTACCACTTCTGGTTGTGCCAGGTCTGCATCTCCTTCATGCCCGCCGCCATGGATTCCATGAAAGACAGGTCCATGGCGACGGCGGCTGAGTCATCGGCCTCTCCGGCTCCCTAGTAGAGCGGAGCTAGGAGGCGTTGGAGTTCTTCATCGAGCTCCGCATCCATGGTGAGGGACAGGCCGGGGGCTACAGCTCCGTGTGGCGTCAGCACCATTGCCAGGGCACTCGAGGGGGGTGGCAGAATCGCAGCAATGGTCCCGGCGGTGGGAAGTGGGCCCATGGTCTGGAGTGGGATCTTCATCTCGATGGCACTTCCCCTACCGGGGCGTCCTCTGAAGAATGCTCCATCACCGCCAAGGAGCCCTGAACATCCCTAGCAGTGAGATCCTGACCCTCAGCAGCTACGAGCTTCGCGGCTTCATCCGCGGCAGACATCCCTATGTCAGCCACCACCTCCAACAAATCTGGTTCCTCGGTTTGAGGGGCTGCATATGAAAGGGCTAGTGAACCACGAAGAAATGGAAGTCTCGAAGTGAATAAAGAAACCAATGGAAGCAATCAGAGCACGGAAGGAAAGAAGAATTAAGCAACATACCTAGGGATGTCTGCCGGGCAGGGGTCTCTGTTTCCCCTGCCACAGTTGTTGCCGGGTCACGAGCTTCGTCCTCTGCTGGGGTAGGCTCGACAACGTTCTACATAGTTTCAGCCGCGGAGAATTCCATGATGACCTCTTCAGCTTGAGCGGCAGAGGAGGCATGCCCCTCACGGAGGGGCTCGCTCTGCATCGTCTCGACTCCTCCTCCGCGTGGGGGGGGGGGCGGAAAGGCTGTCTCCATCGTCTCCGGCGAGCGGGGCCAAGTCTCCGCTCCTAGGCCGGGGGCTGGGCTGGGGGCTCGGCATGGGGTCTTCCGCGTCCTTCCCTGCCGAAACCGAACCCTCTACACCCTCCAGCGACCCGAGGCACCGGAGCCTCTTTCGGGAACGGTGGATGAGGGTCTCCATGTCCTCCTCCACTTCCCTGCTGGCGACAACAAAAACGAGAGTTTAGTCAGCAAAAGCATTCAAATCTGCCTAGGAAGATATCTACCACAAAAAGAAAAATCATCCTTACTCTTCCGCGATGAGCATGGAGTTCAAATTGAACTGCATGGGAGGAGGAGACTCCCGCCCTCTCTTTAGAGGTAGAAGGGTGGAACTCCCCGGCAGCTTCGGTGCCTGCCGTGACATCAAGAGCTTCAGGGAAGATGAGCTCTGCGAGGAATTTGAGCCGGAGCAAGGGCTGGACTCCGCCTCCATGGCCGCCGGCCGTTTGGCGGAAGGAGCCTTGGCCTGAGCGAGGCGAGGGGATTGGCGATACACCACCTCGGCCTTGGTAGACTTGGTGGAGACCTTCTTCACCCTCTTAGTGGACGACGCTGGGTTGGAGGTCGCCGCTCCTCGGGTTACGGCGCGCCTGCGAGTGCATTGGTCTGGGTCTGGTGCGGGGGCTTGCGGTACTGCCGCAAGCCACTCATCTTCAGGGGCCGCTGCCGTGTGCTCCTCCCTCTCCTCCTCCTCTGCCTCCTGGAGCTCCATCGCTGCCGTGTGCAGGACGTCTAGCCCGGAAAAGTCAGCCCAGGCAAGCTCTTCCCTGGCAGATCCTTCCGCAGCCTGCGCCTTGCTGCCGCCGTGGGAAGAACATTCATCCCCAGCTTTCCCTTTGCCCTTCCCAACCTTTGTGGCCTTCTCCATCTCTGCAAGACGGACAGCCTTGTCCTTCATGACTCTCTTCAGAATATACGCCACCTCCGCAGCAGAGGTGCGTTTATACATTCCATCTTCGGTCCTGGTGGCCTTCTCCACCAAAGTAGTCGACCACTGGAGCTCTTCGTTGAGGGAAGGGAGCTGCAAAGTATTCGATACTCCCTCAGAGTTGCAGTCTGGCATCCACTTCAGTATCTGATCCCGGGCGGAGTTGATGTTCAGAGGAATGACGGTTGCCGGGAGCTTGAACAACTCGACGCGACCAAACAGTTGGTCGCACAACCAAGCATGGCCATAAACTGATAAGTTGTTGGCCAATCCTGGAAGCAGCCTCATCCTATAAGCAGCACCGCCATACAGCCACGACAGAGGAGAAAATCTTCCCCCACATGCTCAATGGTTAACCCGGCAGCTGCCAGACGGGTGATCCTGTTGATTGCCGGGTGCAGCCTATCTTCAGTGAGCCTTCTTAAGTTCCAATCCTTGCCGCGCTCAACACACTCCTGCCATGCTTCACATAACTCGGGGGCTTCCTTGTCCTGGATCCAGCACCAATCCCCTCTCCATTCATCCCACCTCTCGCATTGGTACCCCGGGAGGTAATCCCAAATCATCCTCTTCAACCGTGGCATCTAGCTGATGATTCCGGAGAGATTGACTTTGCTCTCGACCCTCGGGACAAAGTAATGCCAGAACAGGTCCACATTAGGCTTCACTCTGACGAAATTCTCGCACAAATGCGTGAAGAAGGCCATAGTCGCCATTGCATTGGGCGTGAAATCGAGGAGATGGAACCCATAGAGGTTCATAATTGCCTCGAAGAACTCGAAGAAGGGAGGACAAAGGCCGCAGATGAAGTAAGCGGCAAAGAAATGATAAGAATCAGGGGGATCCACCTCACCCGCCTCATAAACTATGGGCGCCCCATGCCCTTTCTCAACGGGCCACCCCCCACAGATACCCGTACTTCGCCTGAAGAACGGGGCCACTCAAGGTGGATGGAACAAAGACGACGTCCTCGCTCTGCTTCTTGTTCAACTCCGCTGACCTCTTGCTCCCCTCGGCGATGGTCTACTTCGCTGCGGCCGTCGGCTTTCTCTTCTCTGCGGGTTTCTTCCCCATTCCTATGGCAATGTGGGGAGGGGAGGGATTCGTAGGGGAGGATGGCAGTGGAGGGAGGAGCGAGATGAGGAACTATCCCTTGGCTTGCGAAGGAAGAAGATGGAGGAGCGGGGCGAGAGACATGTGAATCGTACCATTTTACCATAACTGCAACAGTTCCACAACCCCATGACGCGCAATAATTGTGCAAAGTGGACGTTAGATTGACTGGTCGCCATGGCGAAATGACGCGCACAACCCTCTCCTGCCATGTGTCCACGCACTGTTTGGGGCCTAACCCAACATGCCACACGACACGTATGGCTCATGCCTAGGGGCTTATGTCGGGGAAAATATACAGGGGTATGCATTTTCCCCTGACTCATGCACGGACAAGGCAAGACCAGGCCAGATACAAAGAATCATGGGATTTGAAGAACTAGCATGCAGCTCAGAGAGACTAAGGCATGGCCAGAGAAGCGAGATACCGCCAAGAGAAGGGCCTCCCTTGCCGGACAGGCGAGCCCGGCAAGGGGCCAGGCCACCTCTAGAAGCAGGCGCCCGAGGCGCCCCGGCAGCGCCTGTCGGGGCTCGTGGAGGCAAAACCACCTCACCAACCACTCCAGCACAACCCACGTCATCGATCAGTGCGGTGTCAAGACGCAAAGTGATTAAGTGGCAACCGTTTGCCACATGGCAGCCATTTCCTAATGAAGAAACCCACAGATGACACCCGTCCTGCGACGTGTAAAGAGAACAAGCGCGGAGCTGGCAAGATAGCCCGGCAAGCCTAGCCGGGCAACCAGTGATGTGACACTAAGAGGTGCATTTAATGCACCCTATCAGCCTGCAGAGTTACGTATGATAGCACTGTTTGCTATCATATCAGCGCATAATGACTACTTTGCCACTGTGGTAACCCCTTGATCTATAAAAGGAGGCCCATGGCAACCGTCGAAAGGGTTGGAAAGTTGATGAACCCACACCCCCATACACGCGTAGTCGCAACTGCCCTAAGGCAACCCCTGCCGGGCAAGTGAACTATGCTTCACCACCTCCATTCCACCATCAATCCACCAAAGCAGGAGTAGGGTTTTAAGCCTCGCGGCGGCCTGAACCTGGGTAAATTGCTTGTGTGCTCTCTGTCGTGCCGCCGTACGCTGGTCTGCTCTTTGTGCAACGTGACGTCCCCCTGTCGAACCAGCAAGGGGCCTCTCGGTCCCATAGGTGGCCGCGGATATCCCGCGACACCAAGATAGAGGATGGAATTGAAATAGGTCATGGTGATACCATACTATGTTATCCTCAAGATGTTCCTGATATGGAGAGTTTGCTAGCACATAAGGTCCAGCGAGATGACAAGACCATTGTTGAACAAGGACAACGGCGGAGTATTTTTCAAACTACATGTACCATTAAGGGAGAATCCTACAAACTGATAATTGATGGTGGCAGTGCTAGCAACATGATAGCAAAGATGTGGTGGAGTATCTTTTGTTACCAACATGGGAGAACCCAATACCATACTATATGAAGTGGATAAATGATGTTGGCAAAGCGAAGGTAACTTACTGGGTGAAGGTTCATTTTTTTGTTGATGGCTATGTTGATAAGGTGGAATGCGACGTTATGCCATTGCATGTTTGTCACCTTCTTTTGGGGCGTCCGTGGCAGCATGATGTTAACACTCTTCATCATGGACGCACAAATAAGTTCACTTTTATGCATAAAGGTGAGTTTTATGCGATTCTTCCTAAAGATGCAAACGATATAAAGTGCAGCGTCGAAGTGTTCAAGAAAAGATCCGCAAAGTATAGATCAAAACAAAGGACAATTTTACTTCAAGGGAGGGAGGCTGATGTGACCCCATGTGCCTTCGCAAATGATACTGTTAATACAACAAATCATCAATGAATAAAGGAGAGATATGTCGTGCCCGCACCGCGTCAGAAAAGGAGAGAGCAAGTTGTTGCTTATAGCACCCACCACGCAGTTCAGACGAGCAAGTTTTATCATGGCAACGAGATGGTGACAAATAAATTTAACGGGGAAACTTCAATCCGAACTGCACTAACAGATGATGTTGAGCCAAAGTCAATGATTCGTGATGGAGTACTAGTTAGTTTTGGATTCTTTCGATCAGCTTGCCGGGTTTTTAAATTAGTTAATTCATAATTAGTGGAGATAGGATAGAGAAAGTCCTTTTGTTTAAGTCGGTTTCGAAACCAACTCACGATAGAGTCGGGCTGAGCCCTTGTATCGTGTGCCTGCGTGCACCATACAAAAGGGAGGTTGTGCCTCGTGTAAGGGGTGGGTTTTATTTTGCTGTTAGTAACATACATGAACAAGTCAGGGTATCTTCCCGTACGAGTTAATATTAGTTGAGAAGTTGATTACTTTGTGAATTCAGGCTAGCAGATTGGAGGCATCTAGCTCTAATTTGTCGATGATCTTTCTAAAGATCGTCCACTTACTTCCTCTTGTTGGGTGTGCATGTTGTTTCTGTGGTGATTGCATCTACAAGATTGCGAGCGCCACATCGTTCCGGGAGACAACGTACCATGAAAGAATGGGATAATTATTCGCACCATTGTTTTTCTGTCAACGGTGGCATCACTCTCCGACCTTCCCCGTCAACTCTCCCCGACCTTCCTCGTCAACTCTCTCTAACCTTCCCCACACCTCTCCTCTGCTGTCGCGCACGATGCTTCGTGGCATCCCAAATGACTATCCAAAACAGTCGTGTGTAGTGCTCCCCTGAAATACTCATGTGTGGAAAGCTATGGCATCGGGCTACTACGGCCGTCTCTGTTTAGCTTGTTTTTCTCTTTGAAATAGTTGTCGATTTGCCCCGGTCTCTCAGACGTGTTGCTACATATGGATGTGTTGCTCATGTGAAAAATGTGTTAACTGAATTTGACAATCTTGACAGAACTACAGCGGTGTGTGCATGTGTCTAATTTACTATAAAATTTCTTTTTTTCCCCTTTGACAACCATTGAGATGTTCAGAGACGTTCCATGATGTTCTACAACAACTATACGCCAAGGCCTACCATTGCTATGCATTATGCTTCGTGGTGGTTTGCTTGTTTTTCTGCTACTGGATACTAGACATGTGTCCTTGTGGGCTTGTTTCCTGTATGTTGACTAGCGTGGGGCTCTGGAGAGCAGAACAAAGTTGACCTTCCATGCCAAGAATTCAGATATGTTCTACTATTGTCATTCATCTACGGTAATTCATGGTCCCACATGTATGGTTTTAGTTTGCTGAATCTACACAAGCCATGCTGAGTATTTTTTCTACAATATTGCTAATCCCAAGAATCCTTACTTAAGCATTATACTAAATATGAAAGAAATACTGCCTCAAGCAAAACAAACACTTTCAGTTCAGAATTATGTATCCCTTCTCGCCCAACAACACAACTTGCTTCCCAAACCTGAAATTTTTAATCGGTCTACTCTTCATATTTGTTTTTATGATGTTTTGATGAAGTATCGATCAAGCGGTCACTCACGCCTAAAAATGTGCGTGCGCGCTTTGTGTGTGTGTGTGTGTGTGTGTGTGTGTGTGTGTGTGGGCGCGCGCGTTGCCACTAACCTTCTGTTGTTCAAGTCTTTCCCAAATCTCACATACTAGTGTCGGTGTTCTCTCTATATGTTTGCTGAAGTATGTATAGAAGCTTTATATATTTGTATTGTGGAATCAATGAATCATTGATTTCCCCGTGCACACACACATCTGTGTGTGTGTGTGCGCGCGCTCGCACGCCAAAGCCGGTTACCTTACCAATGACTAGTGGGCACGCCTCCGTGCGGGTCGTTGCATTCCCCGCATAGTGAAGATGATCACGTGACCCTCTTCCACAAATGGATTCTCCCTGTTGTTAAAATAACCTATAGGTAAATAATGGATAAGTTCGGTGTTTATTTCAAAAACCAAGAAGTTTAATTTTAAAAATTAGAGCACTTCAAAAAATGCAAATGTAGAAGCTCAAAAACAATAATCGAGGAAGATGTTCAAAAAAACCTTCAGATTAAAAAACAGAACAGTTAAAAAAACTTTATGAAAATATTTTCCCCTCTTAAAAAAGGGAAAACTTTGTTTTTGCCACTCTGAATTTTGCCAATTTTCCTTATGCCATTCTATATTTTGACATTTCACTTTTGCCACTCCTAGCTTTTGACAATTTTCACAATTGCCATTCCGTGGTGAAAGAAAAATAATTTTATTTCATTTTTCCCACTCTTAGCTTTTGAAATGCATCACAATTACCACTCTAAAAATTTTGTTTTTGCAATGGGAATGGCAATAATTGTCAAAAACTAAGAGTGGCGAAAGTGAAATGTCAAAATCTAAAGTGGCATAAGGAAAATTGGCAAAATCTATAGTGGCAAAAACAAAATTTTCCCAAAAAAAACCCAGAACTTCAAATTAGACTAACAAACGGGTTCCATGTTTATAAAAAAGAATTTTTCCTGTTACTAACCAAAAACTAAGAAGTTCAAACTTAAAAAATGGTGAAGTCCGACATCTATAAAAAAATAGATTTTTCTCATCACTAAAAGAATAAAACCCAAAAGTTCAAATTATTAGAACAAAGAAGTTCAAACTAATGTAATGGAGCAACTCGATGCATACAAAAAGACTCAGATTCTTCTTGCTTCTAGAAAACAAGTATTTAATTCAATTCAAGAAGAAAGTTGTTCGATGTTTACTTCAAAAATTGATTTTATTTTATTTTCTAAAAATAAAACTAAGAAGTTCAAATTAAAGTAACAGAGAAGTTCGAAGTTATACAAACCTAGAATTTACAAGTTAAAAAAATCAACGCCTTATTTGGCATTTTCGAAACAACCCATGATGGGAACGAGTTTGAAAAAATTGCTAACATGAAAAAATTGCTTCTAAACCATAAGCTTTCCAACGGTATATCATACGCGTTATTCCCATAATATAATTTGAACGTTTTGTGTAGATCGTCCAAAACAAATTTTAGCATGTTCAAAAGATGCTCTTAACCCGTCATGATTCTGTTAAAAAAGATGCTTTCCAATAGGTTTCTAATGGTATCAGTTGCTCAAATTCTATGAGTGCTTTACGAGTTAGTGGCAAAAAAATTAGAGACCAGTTGAAAATGAAAACAACCAGAAGTTCACGTACTGCATGGTGTGTGTTCTCATATGAGAAAAAAGAATAGAAATGGAAAGTATAAAAAGTTTGTTGCTAGAAGTTGAGGTGCTCCGCACGGGAAAATTCAAAATTTCTTGTGAGAGAGGTTCACTTTGTATTTACATGTCCAAAAACACAAAAAATATGTTGTTTTTGGTGTTTTAAAATATTTTTCACAATCCATTATGAATTTTAAAAAAAATGCTATACATGAAAAAAGTTCCTCCTATTGAACAACTTTCCAAGGGTATATTGTATGCTCTAGTAAAAATACGATTGAAACAAATTAATGTATGTTGGTTGAAATAAAAGTTTGACCCTATTTAAAAAAAAGTGTCTTCTCAATTGGTTTCTAATGGTAAATCATTTGTGCAACTCCCGAATCAGGTGAGGAATTACGAAAAAAATATGTGACAAAAGTTCAGAGTGAAAACAATGAGCAGTTCAACTACTACACGGAATGTGTTTCAGGTGACAGTAAAATTATGGGACAATTCCATTTCTGCCCCTAACTCGAACCCACAACTCAAATTTGCCCCTAATTTCAATATGTGCTCAAATTTGCCCCTCTGCCGCTAGTTTCCCTTATAGAAATGCCCTTCTGCGCCGTCACCGTCCGGTCAAACAGCTTTGACCATGTCGAAAAAAATAGCAAACACAATTAAAAAATCTTAAATTTTGAGGTATCAAAGATCCTCAGGTGCGCAAGGTGCGTGCAAATTTTCGTGCTATTTAGAAATACCAGGAGCTCATGGCAAAGGAAAAAAATAAATCTCTACATCTTTGAATAGTAAATTCAAAAAATAGTAAGAAAATTCAAAAGCGTATGAATTTTTTTGGCATCCAAGATGATCGGGTGCGCAAGGTGTGTGCAAAATTTTGTTATGAAATGACTTGCGAGGATCTCTAGCAAAAAAACCAAAATAGTATTTTTTTTTTAAAAAAAATCCGAGACAGATTTTGTTTTTTTTCTCCACCAGCTCCTACAATGTCCAAACACAACAAAATTTTGCACACACCTTGCGCACCTAAGCATCTTGGATGCGAAAAAAATCATATTTTTTTGAATTTCCTTGCTATATTTTTTAAATCATGTTCACAAGCGTATATATTTACTGCTTTTCCTTTGCCATGAGTTCCTAGAATGCCCAAACAACATGAAAACGTGCACGCACCTTACGAACCTGAGTACCTTCGATCCCACAAAATTTTGGTTCTTCTTTTTTTTCTATTTTTTCCAGATGGACAAAGTTGTTTGACCGGACGGTAACAACGCAGAAGGGCATTTCTATAAGGGCAACTAACGGTAGAGGGGCAAATTTGAGCACACATTGTAATTAGGGGCAAATTTGAGTAGTGGGTTCCGGTTAGGGGCAGAAATGGAATTGTCCCTAAAATAATACAAAACTATAAGACTAAAAGGTTTGTTGCAAGAAGTTCACGTGCTCCTCCCTGCATGGTTTAAACATTATTTGTTTGTATAACTAGGACTGTTCCCATTACTAATGAATAACACTAGAAGTCCTAAATAAAAAAAAAGTTTTTTGATATTTATAAAAATCTCAGATTTTCCCCGATACCAAAGATTAAAAACAAGAAGTTCAATTTTAAAAAATTAAGTAGTTCAATGCATATTAAAAAGTCAAGTTTTTTCTCATTGCCGAAGAATAAAACAAAGAAGTTCAATTTTAAAAAGTGGAGCAGTTTGATATTTATGTGAAAACTCAGTTTTTTCTGGTTAATTAAGAATAAAACTAATAAGTTCTATTCAAAATAATGAATAAGTTTGATGTTTCTAAAAATACTCCAATTTTTACATTTCTAAAAAAACACAAAGAAGTTCAAATAAAAAAGTTAGAGGGGTTCGATGTCTATAAAAACTCAGATTTTTTTTGTTACTAAAGCGAAATAGAGAGGAGTTCAAATTCATAACTGCCAGAAGTTCTCATACTGCATGGTGTGTGTTTTCATATGAGAAAATAGATTAAAAAGTTAATGTATAAAAATTTCATTACTAGAAGTTTAGGTGCTTGGCACAGGAAAGTTCAAAACTTCTTGTGAGAGAGGTAACCGGCACGGTATATCATTTGTGCAACTCCGATGAACGGGTGAGAAATTATGAACAAAAATATGTGACACAAGTTCAAAGTGAAAACAACAGGATGTTCAACTACTACACAGAATGCGTTTCAGATGAGAATAAAATGAATAAAAACTGAAATCCTAAAAGGTTTGTTGCAAGAAGTTCATGTGCTCCTCCCTGCACAGTTCAAAATTTCTAGTGCGAGATGTCCGTCCTTCAATTACATGTTAAAAAAAGACAAAAACAACGTTGTTTTTTCCATTTTGAAAACTGCTCTCAAACAGCAATGAATTTCTAATGACTGTCTACATGAAAACCGTGCTCCTATTCATAAGCTTTCCAATGGTATATTATATGCTACATTCCGATTAAAAACTCATTTTTACGTATTCAAAAATATCTTTTGAACCATCATGAGTATGAAAAAATGATCATGGGGAAGTTGCCTGTTTTCAATAGCTTTCCATTGGTATATCATTTGCTCAATTCCGGTAAGTGGTTGGGGAGTTATGGGCAAAAAACAGCACGTGGAAAACAGAGTGAAGTTCAAATAGACATAGCCCAAAAGTGCAACTTCTTCACACAGTGCATTTTTGAAGACTCTGTTTTCATGATGAAGGCAGAACGCATGATCTTGCCGTTTTAGAAATTACTCAAAAATGAGTGGGAATTAGAGAAAAGTTTTTACACAAAAATGTTTCACATTTTGGATAGCTTTCCAACGATATATCTGTCGGCGTTCTGGGAACGGGGTTCCCCAGACTTGCCTGCCTGTGTCCCACGGCGTGGCTCTACAAGTGGGCCCGTACGGCCCATCTTCACCAACAAGCATTCAAGACCCTCGCGAGGGGCCAAGCCTGGCGAGGCGGATGACACAAGACCTCCTCAGGAGCGGCCTCACCAGGTTGGCTCGCGAGGGGCAGAGAGATCAAGGCAAGACAAACCTCGTGAGGTTCTCGTGACATGAGCCATGACGACCGAGACCAGGCGGGCGCCAGGCGGGCGCCCGCGCGCACAGTGTCCTTGTTTCCTCTTTGGTGCTAAGGAGGAAAGCGCAGGCGTGGAGTACCAATGCGTTAAGCAAAGGTTTCTATATCAGTGCAATGAGACCAAGACCAGTAGGACGGCAAGACGGAGGTCACCATGGAGCCCAAGGCGGCGTCACCACCAGAGCCTTTGGCAGGCGAAGACTACTTTTGTCAGGATAAGCTGTACTAGCTGTCCCCTTTCAAATTGGCCGTTGTTGGCTCCCTTCCAACTCAATATTTGGTGAGAGGACCAGGGCCTTTATAAATAGGGCTAGCCACCACAGTAGGGGGAACTGAACGGAACTGAACGGAACTGAACTAGAGGAAGCCTCGGGCGTCTGATCTTTAGCCAATCCTCACCGGCACACCGAGCACAAGAACACCTCAACCCCAGGAGGCTGTTCTTCCCCTTGTAACTGTTCATCCTTGGCCCAAGAGGTAATCCACCACCACCACACTGGAGTAGGGTATTACCACTACAAAAAAAAGACACATCCGTGACATTTTGGGCCGAACGAATTTTTTTTCTGTCATACTTATGACACTTCTATGACGATAATTGTGACAAAACCCGGTATCATCATAGATGTGGTGGGGTCCTACTTCTATGACAAAAAATCATGACAGAAAATGGGCTTTTCGTCCTGGGCGGGCCGGAGACGCAGCTGCATGACATTCTTTGGGTCGTCCATGACGGAGAAAACCATGGTAGAAGCAAGGGCGAGGAAAATATCGGGGTGTTCCCGGTTAGGGTGGGTGGTCGGGGCCAAGCGATGCACGTTTCTCTCGTACACGCACGCGCGTGGGGTGCGAGGCGTTGGGCTCTAACTGAACCCGAGCGAGGCGTTGGGCTCTAACTGAAGCCGAGCGATTGCACTGTAGGCTACGCGTTACTGAACCCGAGCGATTGATCGATGGCTGTTAAGTGAACCCGATCGAGCGATTCCTTCGCTACTGCTGCTAACTGAAGCCGATCGATGCTACCTCTGGATGAATAGTGAGCATTGCGGGGGGGTTCGGATGAACAGTTCCTGGTGGGGGTGGATGAACAGGACCCCGTGGTGTTGCCTCCGGATGAACAGGACCCCGATCGATCGAGCCGGTTGGGACTGGATGAACAGGACCCCGTGGAGGGCAGGATGAACAGGACCACCCCGTGGAGGGCAGGATGAACAGTAGACGGTGGAGGGCAGGATGAACAGTAGCCCGTGGAGGGGTGGTTGAACAGGAGCCCGTGGAGAGGGCTGGTTGAACAGTAGCCGGTGGAGTAGCGCGCGGTGGAGGCTGGATGAACAGGAGCCCGTGGATGAACAGTCGTAGGTGGAGGCTGGAGGAGGTTGACGGTGGATGAACAGTAGCACGTGGAGGCTGGAGGAGGTCGACGGTGGAGATGAACAGTATCCCGTGGAGTCCATTTTGTGGTACACCACACCCCTCACGATGAACAGGACCCCCGTTTCGACCGTAGCGCTCCAACACAAGTCCATTTCCTCCGTTTTGCGGTACGCCACACCCCTCCCGATCAACAGGACCCCCGTTTCGACCGTAGGAGGTCCGTTTCCTCCGTTTTGCGGTACGCCAGACCCCTCCCGATGAACAGGATCCCGTTTCCACCGTGGCCGGTCGAACACAAGGCCGTTTCCTCCGTTCTGCGGTACGCCAGGCCTCGTTTCCATCGGCTGTTCCGTCCAAGCCCTCCTGATGAACACGACGATGCATTCTGTTCCGACCCAGCCGGTTGGCTCCCCATGAACACGACGACGATGCAGTTTCTCCGTTCTGACCCAGCCATGTACACGAGCCTTGGCCGTACGTATGTGCGAGTAGGCATTCGAGACCCTGCCCGTATGTACATATGTGGCCGTATTTTCTTTCTTGCACACTGGCCGCTGTACGTACGTGTACATGCTACGTGCGCGCCTCTACTACGACATGTGCGTGCCTCTACATCGACCAGTATGTACGTACACGTTCGCGACTAGAATGACAACACTACGTACGCTTCGACCAGGTGGGTCCCGACTGTCAGGCACTTCCTTGCGTGCGAAGATGTAGCTGGTGGGTCCCAGCAGTCAGGGGGGCGAATCATTTTTTTTTTGCCTGGACGCACTTCCTTGTGTGCGAAGATGTAGCTGGTGGGTCCCAGCAGTCAGGGGGAAACATTTTTTTTCGTGAAATACGGTGGCCTGTCTGGTGGGTCCCCGCTGTTAGGTGGAGGAATAATTATTTTGCGCGTAATAAGGAGGCACTTCCTTGCTGTGGCCGTGGACCCAGCTGTCAGCCTCTCCACGTACAGTCCACGTCCGATGGAAGCCGTTCCTTGACCACGTTGACCACGCCGCGCCGAGAGCACGAGGGCGGTGGACGACGGCGAGGCCTAGGAAGGGGATGACGCGGAGCCGGGGAAGACGCGGCAGTGGATGCCCACGCGTAGAGGAGTATGAGGGTTCACTGGTTCGCTGCGGTGTGAGGCTGCCGTCGCCGTAGAATAACAGGGGGTGTGGGTGAGTAGAGGGATGGCCTGGCCAGTGGTGGGAGTAGTAGGGGGCGGTGAGACCTCCGCCGCATCGCAGCCGTCCACAGGAGGCAGGAGCACGAGGCACGACCGGCGCTGGTTTGGGCGGCTGGAGCAAGAAGACCAGAGGTTGAAGAAGCACTACGGCCGTTGGATGGACATCGTACTGTCACTGGAGCTAGAATCATGCATATTGACTAAGTTGACAAAGCCCTCCGTCCCCGTCAACTTAGTAGGCCCACAAGTCAGCCTGCCACTATACTCTGTCCCAGCTAGCAGGGGGAGTATTCATTTTTTTGTGCGTAATAAGGAGGCACTTCCTAGCGTGCGAAGATATAGCTGGTGGGTCTAAGCTGTCAGCGGCGGTAACATTTTTTTCATGAAATACAGAGGCCCTTTCGGTGGGTCCCAGATGTCAGGTGGAGGAATCATTATTTTGCGTGTAATAAGGAGGCATTTCCTTGCATGCGGCCGTGGACCCAGCTGTCAGCCTCTCCACGTACAGTCCACTTCAGATGCATGTCGGTCGTTGACCACGTTGACCAGGCCGCGCCGAGAGCACCAGGGCGGTGGACGACGGCGAGGCCTAGGAAGGGAACCACACGGAGGCAGGGAAGACTCGGTAGTTGTTTCCCACGCGGAGGGGAGTACGACTGTACGAGGGTTTAATGGTTCGTCTGCCATCGACGGAGAATAACAGCAGGTGTGGGTGAGTAGAGGGATGGCTAGGCCAGCGATGGGAGTACGGTGGGGCGGTGAGGCCTGCGCGGCAGCACAGCCGGCCGCGGGGAGGAGAGAGCAGGCAATCCCGCCGGCGCTTGTTTGAGCGGCTGGAGCAGGAAGAGCAGAAATTGAAGAAGCACGACGGCCGTTGGATGGACATCCAACAGTCACTGCTTGTGCGTCAACCTTTTTTTAGGAAAGCCTCAAATCTATGGAAAACATCATACATCCCATCTGCCATTATTTCTAATAATTTACAGCCCATTTGCTAATTCTTAAGGTTTTTTTTGGAGCCCATATTCTTTTTGTTAGCAGTACAGCCCATATTGTGGCCACGGTTAAAAAATTATACTAAATTTTGCATATTTCGGTGCGGTCCGAACTGTTTTTAATCCTGAAATTTCGAGTCACATTCAAACTGATTTTAAAAATAAATGTATATCAATATAAAATCCAACAAATTGTCCACGCATAAAAATCAATGCAATTTAAAATCTCGAAATGAAAAAAAGAAATTTGAAACTAATTGCCGGTTTGATGTGTTTTAAAAATGTACAGCCCATTTCTCATTACTGATAGGCCATTTTCTCAGCCAGCCGAATGAAGCTCTCCTCGTCTTGAAAGATTTGCAGCCCAACAGGCCTGACAAAGCGGCTTACTTGGCAAATCACAAAAAATTGGGCTGTGGCCGTGGACCCAGCTGCGGCCGTGGACCCAGCTGTAAGCCTCTCCACGTACAGTACTCTTTCGATAGAAGTCGGTCATTGACCACATTGACCACGCCGCGCCGAGAGCACCAAGGCGGTGGACGACAGCGAGGCCTAGGAAGGGGACGACGCGGAGCCAGGGAAGACGCGGCAGTGGATGCCCACGCGGAGAGGAGTACGAGGGTTCACTGGTTCGGCTGCGGTGTGAGGCTGCCGTCGCCGCAGAATAACAAGGGGTGTGGGTGAGTAGAGGGATGGCCTGGCGAGCGGTGGGAGTAGTAGGGGGTGGTGAGGCCTCCGCGGCATCACAGCCGGCCATGGGAGGCAGGAGCACGCGACACGACCGGCGCTGATTTGGGCGGCTGGAGCAAGAAGACCAGAGGTTGAAGAAGCACTACTGCCGTTGGATGAACATCGTACGGTAACTGGAGCTAGAATCGTTCATATTGACTAAGTTGACAAAGCCCTCCGTCCCCGTCAACTTGGTAGGCCCACAAGTTAGCCTCCCACAATGCTGGGTTCCAGCTGGCAGGGGGAGTATTCATTTTTTTGTGCGTAATAAGAAGGCACTTCCTTGCGTGCGAAGATAGCTGGTGGGTCCGACCTGTCAGCAGGGGGCACGTTTTTTTCACGAAATAAAGAGGCCCTTCCGGTGGGTCCTAGATGTCAGGTGGAGGAATCAAAGACTTGAGAAGGCGTACAGAACAAGCTAGTGTACCAGTAAAGAGACATTGCTGAGTTTTAGAAAAAAGAGAGACGTGCTCCTTCGAATCCAAACCTAGACTATGACTATATATGGTGCTATGCTACTCTGCAAGTAATGAAACTGACATATCCAACGTTCACTTCTCCTCTTCTCTACTTACTCTACCTAGCATCAGAAGCTCTGGCTGCTCGTCCACCTGCTCTTCAACAGGCAACAACCAAATATGTGCCAAGTCGCCACCCGTACCATCACCTGTGGGTCTCATCACCCCCCCACCGGCACGCGCACCACAGCCGGTTGCTCATCGCAACCCGCTGCCGTTGGTGTGGTGCCACTGCTACATATCACGCAGAGTCATCCGTCGCGTCTTAACCACAATCCTCAACCCTGGCCGAGTCTTCTACAAATGCCCGAATCATGGGGTAATAATATGTTTAAGTGTTGTTCTGCTGCTTTCAGTTGCTAATTTTTTAATAGTTTGGTTGATGATCTTCCAATTTGATTCTTGCAGAAAAGGGAAGATTCGTGTGATTTGTATATCTGGGAAGTTGCTGATGTGGGGGAGTGCAACTACGCTGATTATTTGGTTAGCCGAGGAATCCCAATACCAGCAGGTTGGGGTGTTGGACAAGTAACTGAAGGAACGGTAGAAGAGGAAGATGCAGAGCAGAAGGTTAAAGATGCAGTTCCTCTGATCATGGCCAAGCAACAGCTGCTGAATGGCCTTGACAGCAATGAGGAGATGAAAGAGCTTGTGAAGATAATGGGCAAAATCGATGTGCTCTGTAGGATGATTGTCTCTTTATTTGCAGTGTATGTAGCACTCGTGATGTATTCAGTGGCTATGACATGAGCACTTTGCTGAAACTAGTAATGAATGAAACCTGTGTAGCAGGCTGGGTGTAGTGTTGTGAACATCTAATGATTTCTATTAATGGAAATTAGGGGGTATCCCCTTTTGCTCATAAATAAATAAATAGCAGAGGCCCTTTTGGTAATAAATAAATAAATTAGCAGAGGACCTGTCAGGTCAGCTTTGTTCTCATTCGAAGACGTCGAGCAAATTGCAGTCCAATAGCAAACTATGTCACCAAATTCAAGTTTCACAACCAAATATGAGTACAACTAAACAACAATGTCATCATGTTTTAGTCGTCATACAATCACCAAACACAAATCAGCATACATAACAAGTGATGTTCTCACAGGAAAATACTAAACAACATGTTCATCAGGTTTCAGTTGTCATAGCAAACACAATTTCACATAGTAGATAAAAAAACGTCTTCTGACAGGCAAATACGACAAAAGCAATGTAATCATCATCCGCAGCAGCAGCGTCAACATCTTCGCCATGTGTATCAGTCTGAATCGTAATTCCCCATGGTGTCATCTTCTTCTTCATCCTCAACGTCCTCGAACGTTGGCTTCTTCTTGATCAACTCTTGTATGTCCACAGCACAACAGGCAATCTTTTCGCCGGCGTCATTGACGTGATGGTTCTCAAAGATATTAGGAACATTTGTGTTATCTTTACATCAGGAGCAGTGTAAGCATCATCTTGTTGTGCAACTTCATTAAACGAATTCCTCTGCTCAAACCTTTGCACTACTCTCCAGTCATCGCTACGTGCAAATGTGTCTTCCAAGAAAAATATCTGTGTTGCTTGATTTGCCAAAATAAAAGGCTCGTTGGTCTGGTACACTGCCTTGACATTGATGGATTTGAAATAATCATCAGCTCTGGGTTTTGCGATCCTGGAAAACAGGTTATACCAACGACAACACAACAGAACCACACACCGATGATCCTCGAAATTGGAGATATACTGCAACTGAACAATGTCTGTTATGTTAGCATACATTTCAGTTGTCTCTTTGTCATACGTATCCGTGCTCATGATGGCACTGTTTTGTGTCTTCCTGCCTTCGTCTCGTGCAAGGGTGTTGTAGCGCACATCTCCAACAACGCAAGATTCATAATGTCTTACCTGAGTATCAGGACCCATTGCTAGTGAGTAAAGGGCATCATCAACTGCCTGCCCATCCTCCCGCATCTTCTTAACCTATGGTTAGAAAATAGACAAGCTGATCATCTTATGTACTCGATATATTAAAAAAACTGACAGTGCAATTCAAAAGCTTACATGGCTCTTGAACCATTTCGCAAATCCTGCCATAACTAGTTTGTCAATGTTTCTTGGATTTTGCGGCAGTAACTCCTTTTTGTAGATACTGCACAACATAGTGATCACGTCAAACATCTAAATATATAAGAATGTGCTGCAAGTTTAGTAGATTATGATGTATAAGCTGCAGTACTTAGCACTTACTTGATATAAGGTAGTATCTCAGGACAGTTATTCAACACATACCAAACCATTTTATCCAAATCTTTAGGTTTGTCCTCTTGTCGACTCTTCCCTGTAACTCGAACAGAATAATCGAAAACATTGAGCCCGGGATTGTCTTCATCCACGTCTTTGCTAAGCTGATCACCTATTTCAATGTATTTTGAGCAGAATGTCAACGCTTCTGTAGCAATGTAGGCCTCTGCAATGGAACCCTCGGGTCTAGCTCTGTTCCTAACATAGCCCTTGAAAGTGCCTAGCCGCCTTTCAATAGGGTACATCCAGCCATACTGTACTGGACCTCTAAGTAGTGCCTCATCAGGTAGCTGAACAGCCAAATGCACCATCACATCAAAGAAGGCTGGAGGATATATCTTCTCAAGGTCGCATAGGATAGTTGGTATCTTGTCTCTAAGATGCTCCAAAGCATCTATCCTGATATTTCTACTGCAGAGTTCCTTGAAGAATTGTCCCAACTCTGCAACTGCTCTGTATAAGTCAGGGCGGCCCAATCCTCTAAGGATAACAGGTAAAACCCTTTGAAGTAGGATGGCAGTCATGAGTTTTCAACCCTTGTACCTTGTCTCCATCTGCACTGACTCTCCTTTCAGGGTTGGAAGCAAATCCATGTGGGAATCTCACACGTGATAGGACCTTGCAGAATTCTTTTCTTTTTACCTTGTCCAAGACGTACACAGCTGGTGCCATATCCCGTGGTTTACCTTCATCTTGCACCTGCAAATCCTTTCTGATACCCAGGTGTGTCAAATCAATCCTAGATTTTAAGGTATCTTTCATCTTGCCTTCAATATTAAGAAGTGTGCTGATAATGCTATCACATATATTTTTCTCAATGTGCATCACATCAAGATTATGCCGCAGATCCAAATCTTTCCAATACTCCAAGTCCCACAAAGTGGACCTGCGGGTAAACAATAATCTCTCTTCTGCCCTGCCACGCTTCCTTTTCCCGCTACCATTATCAGGATGGTTTCCTGGTGTAATATGCACGACCTTCTCTAATTCCACTTGCAACTCATCGGCGGTGAGCCTCTTTGGCGCATCACGGTTTTCATGCTTTGCATTGAACACATGTCTTTGGTATTTTCTAGGATGCGGCTTGTCCTTGGCAAGGAAACCGTGGTGTCCAATGTAACAGATCTTGCTAAGTATTGCGTATGACAGCGGATTCCTGTCACAGCGAACACATGCATTGTAACCATGTGTCGTTCGCCCTGACATAGTGCCCAAAGCCGGATAATCATGGATGCACCAAATTATAATAGCACGCAGAAAGAAATCAGCTGGTGGGCTGCTATATAGGTCTCGAGTGAGAACACCCCTCCATAGCTATTGAAGTTCCTCCACAAGAGGCTCCATGAACAAATCAAAATCCTTTCCAGGACTTTTTGGACCTGCGATGAACAAGGCCATCATGTAGTTTGATTCTTTGGTGCAGACATTTGGAGGCATGTTGTAAGGGATAACAAGCACTGGCCACATGCTATATGTGGCGCTCTGGTGGCCAAATGGGTTAAATCCATCTGAAGCTAAGACAAGTCTAATGTTTCTCGGGTCAGCAGCAAACTTTTCATGCTTTTGATTGAAGCTTTTCCACTCACTACCATGTGATGGATGGCTCATTACATTCTGATCTCTGAAATCCTGGTTCCTAGAATGCCACAGTACATCCTCTCTTGTTTCAGCATCATGAAACAACCTCTGCAATCTTCGTGTAATTGGAAAATGTCTCAGAACACTATGAGGAATCCTCTTCACAGCATCGCCATCTTTCCATCTTGATGATTTGCATTTCGGGCATTCACTTAAGTTGGCTTAATCCTTCCGGAACAGAACACAATTATTCTTACAAACATGGATCATATCATATCCAATTCCAACTGCACGAAGGAAATTCTTCATTTTACTGTAGGTGTGTGGCAGCTCAGACGCATCTGGGAAAGCTTTGCGGAAAGCAGCCAACATCGCATCGAATGATTTGTTGGTCATCCGCTCAGATGTCTTCACCTGAAGAAAGGTGACCATAGCTGAGAATACTGACAGCTTATTTCCTGGGGTGACAGCCACGTTGCATTGTTCCAACATGCGGGCCCACCATTTTTCTTCTGCAGGTGAAAGTTCACGGAATGCACGAGCATTTTGTAGCATTGTTTCAATGTTGGTCAAACTCACTGGCTCCACCACCACCTCCTCCTCCTCCTCTTCCACCTGAGCATCAGGCAGATCAAGATGGTGATCTGTTGCTTCCACGTAGTCAATAACATTGACGTTCACAGCTTCACCATGATGAACCCACCTAGTATATGTGACCGACATCCCATACAAGTGTAGATGATTTTGCACAGTTGACTGGGGTCTTGTAACTGAATTCATACAACTGCTACATGGGCAGAGCACATCTGATTTCGGACCACCGTACTCTGCTCTGATAAAGTTCATGAAGTTTTCAACCCCCTCGACATATGCAGCGGAGAATCTTCGAGCAGAAGTTATCCAAGTCCTGTCCATCTGTTAGACATACAAATTAGTTCTTCTACTAGATATTACAGGAAAAACATATATGCTTTTTTATGAAGTCCAGAAGAAAATACCTAGGTCGATGTCTAAAGCTATGGCAAGATATTTGGATGAGCAGATCTAAGTAATGAAATATATGAAAGCTAATTCAGCAAACAGATTTGAGTGCTAAATTATGGCAAGCTATTTCAGCAGTCAATGAGGCCGAGCACACAGCCATCGAACTATCGAAGGCCATCGCAGCAACAAAGATCGAGTATAAAACGGTGTAGAGCTATTTCACCTAACAGATTGGCTACTAGACCATGGCAATCTACGTCACAATAAATATATGCAGGATATTTTAGCAACTAATCGGCCTTGGCATGCCATCTCAGCTAAGCAGATTGAGTGCAGAACAGGGCAAGGAAGCTTCTTAAGCAGAGCATATTGACTGTAAACTACTTCGGCAAACAGTGAGATTAACAGCATCTATCAGCTAACATTCAGCGCTACACCGACATGCACGGGGCCTCTGTCTAGAATGCGCGTACCGTGGGAGAAGCTGACCACCGTGCGTCTCCACATGAACGTCGCCAGCGGTGGCGGCGTTGTCTGTCGTGTGCCTCCACAAGAACATCGCCAGCGGTGGCGGCGCGGCTAGAGGACGGCAGTCTACGAGAGCGTACTGTGGGAGCGAGAGGATCACCATGCGTCCCCTCGACAAACCGCGGCACCGACGTATCGGCGTGGCGGGGAGGGTGGCTTTGGCGGAGCGAATGGAGTGGAGGGGCGTGGGGGGAGGGAGGTTTGGGGAATATTATTGGCTAGTTGGCCGAAGGGCGGTTGAATCTAGGATTTGGGGGGAATTTTTGGGTGGGGGGGACGATTTTCGCGCGGTGGGCGGGGGGAGTTTGGCGCATGGTCGGTTTCTCCAAGTGCAGTCCCACGTGTCAGTGAAGAGGCAAGCCGAAGCGCGTTCCGTTTGCGTGAGCCGTGTGCAGGACCAAACGTGTGTGGGGTGCAATGCGACCGCGACAGGGGTGCTGTGAGTGTACCACCTTTTTTCCTTTTAAACTAGGTGCTTCGCCCCCTCAAAAAAAAATTTGTTACTTCGCGTGATCCATCGATACTACTACTAGTAATCCGGTAATCCCGACTGAAACGGCGCGGCCGGGTCTTTTCCCGCGCGATATGCTGGGAGGTTGGCTTAGTTGGGTTTTTTAGGACGAGTAATGCTACACCTACGTAGTCCTAGTTACGTAATTAACATAATGTGAAACGTGTGAGCTATTGATTGTAGATTGGGGGGAGGGTGGGGCCCACCACCATGAAAATCAGGGGAGGAGAGAGAGAGGCAATTTACGTTAACCCTTTCATTGGTTCCTATAGATGTAGAAAAATGTGAAATGCGTGAATGTGCATTTGCAGATAAGGCCTTCCCTCGTTCATCCTTTTCTCCCACAAGATCTTGATCTTCCGTGCAACGCACGGGCATCTTGCTAGTACTCCTACAATATACTATATTATTGTGAAAGTTCATATACACCGGCCGAGATTAATGCAAACACGGCAGATTTTCATTACATTTCGAACTTTTATAGGACAGAAAAATAAAAGAAACCCAACCCTAAACCTATTCTATGGCGGCGACCGACGTCCTCCATCTGCGATCTCCATGTACGGGGGCGGGGTTCAAGACCCGTGAAGTGAAGGTGCGGTCTCCGGCGAGGAAAAGTAGAACACGGGAGACGGACCGGCCAGTTGGCACACCATGCCCTGACGCCTCCCATGCCCTACTCATCCTCGGAGGGGTCCCCGACCTCGGCGGTGCCGGACGTTGGACGGCGGCAAGTAGGACGCGTGGCTGACGGTGCTCCCGTCGTCGGCCGCCAGCGTGGCCACCGCTTGTGCGGTGACTTGAGCGAGGGCGGCGACCTCGAGCTCCATCCCCGAAGACAAGCTCTCCCGCAGAGTGTTTGTGCTTGCGGTCATGGCGGATGTGGTGCCAGGTAGGAGGACGATGCGCTATGGTGTGGAGGTTAGCTGGGCGTTGCCGCTTTAAGTAGTGCATTCCGGTGAGGCCAAGCATCCTGGTGCATCATTAAGTCGCCGGAGTTGGTTCCTCGGGCGCCGAGCCTCTTAACGATGGCATACGGACGAATGGCATGAATGCGGGCAGCTGGCACCGGCTGGGAAAGCACCGCGCGACGGTGCAAGGGACGAGGGTTTTTGGTGTGCTAGGGTAGTCAGCTGCGGTCGTGGCAACGTTGGAGATGCCCTTTGCTCACATGCGATCGACGCATGTCATTGAAAAAGCAATACGACCCGACATGGTCTCAGGTCCCGAGGATGCAGTTGGCCACGCTACACCACTCCGCGGACGTGTCCCGGCACCCCGTGCATCCTCGATGAGCCGGGTGTTGGGGTGTGTTTGGATTGTGGCCAAAGTGCACCTTACCAAAAATTTGGTCATGACCCAAAGATTGTTCTTTGTTTGGATGGTTGCCATTTTTTTTTGAGGTTTTGGTCATGACCCAAAAATGGATGGTTGCCATTTTTTTGGCATGCCAATGAACTCTAGCCAACTCTAGTTCATTTTTCTTGCCGATGTCGGCCAAATCATGGGCAACCAAAACCTCAACCAAAATTTTGGCTACCCAATGCTTTGATGGGGCAACCTTGGGCACAAACCAAACATACTAGCTGTTGGTCGTGCCACAGCACTAACGCCACCCTCGGCACACTGAAACCGACTGTGTCTAGCGACGACGAGCATGTCGCTCACCACGGTCGCCGTGTCCAGAGGCGGTGCTGGAGCTGCACCACGTTGTTGGCCCCCATGACCCACATGAACGGTTGTCGGTGGTGAGGAGGTCATGGGCCAGCTCCTCCATTGGACTAGTTTGCGCTACGTCGTCCCGACAGGTGTGCCCCACATTTCGGTTTCCCTGTTTTCCCGGCCATATTCGAGCGTCAGTGCTCCGCGTTGCACATTAGGCCTTTCACTATGTAGGCCAAGTGAGACAACTTATTGTTTATTTGAGCCGGTCAAGTATAATCATGTGGCATTTGCTTATTTCTCATTCATCTCCAACCCTCTTCTCCATCGATCATGTCGCCTTCTGGTCGAGTCCATCCTCCCGCGTGCCTCATTTGAACATTCTGCAGTATCATTCGCATGTGGGCCTAGACCATGCTTGTATTTCCAATGTTTATTTGTAATTTGTCCGACATGCATACAAACAAACGGTTCATTTGAAGTTTCACTTTCCCCCCCCCCCCCCCCCCCCCCCCCCCCCCCCCCCCCCCCCCCCCCCCCCCCCCCCCCCCCCCCCCCCCCCCCCCCCCCCCCCCCCCCCCCCCCCCCCCCCCCCCCCCCCCCCCCCCCCCCCCCCCCCCCCCCCCCCCCCCCCCCCCCCCCCCCCCCCCCCCCCCCCCCCCCCCCCCCCCCCCCCCCCCCCCCCCCCCCCCCCCCCCCCCCCCCCCCCCCCCCCCCCCCCCCCCCCCCCCCCCCCCCCCCCCCCCCCCCCCCCCCCCCCCCCCCCCCCCCCCCCCCCCCCCCCCCCCCTAACGAGTGGGGGCATGTGTGATACCTAAGACGGATTCAAAATTTTGAACCAGTGATCATAGCATCCGCAAATCATATATAAAGGGTATTCAATGTTCGTTTCATTTTTGAACGTACAATATACTCCCTCCTATCCTTTCTAGTTTACATATAAGTTTTATGTGTAGTCAAAGTATCTCTACTTTGATAAAAAAAAGTATCAACATTCAACAACGCCCAATCAATATTGTTAGATTCATACGTACTCCTAGATTTGTACTCGAGATGGTTTCCAATTTGTTTTCAACCACGTGAATGTGCTTGTTCTCGCGCATGCTCTTCCTACTAGGATTTCGCCACGTATAGCCAGTCCAATAGTAACTTTTTTTAAGCTCCCTGTCCAATAGTACTAGTGGAGTACTGACAACATCTGTACTAGAGTACGCAATGCTCATAGTTGTACTCCCTCCTTCCATTTTATATAGGGCCTATCTAGAGGAGAGAGATGTGAAAAAGTAAGGGGAGTGAGGTCTCATGCAAGAGCCTAGCTATATACGCATTCCTAGTTAAATACGTACAATAAATATGAAGAAAGAGATGGAGAGGAGATGGAAAAAAGTACTAATACAATAGCCAACCTTATAATTTTTTTTGCGGGAAATAGCCAACCTTATAGCCCACACTATTGTATGAGTGGATATAATAGATGATGGCTATAGATGACATGGCAGTTCCTTATAGCCATCGACTGGCTATATTATTAACCATGCTCTAATGCATTTTTCAAAACCGCATTTGACTATTGACAAGATTAATAGTACATGAGATGTATAATGTGAAAATTATATCATTGGAAGCTCCTTTCACATACGTATCCCTGCCTTACCCTCCCTTTCGGTCACTTACTGGCGGACCCCATGCTTGCTAGGCCCCGCATGTCAGTTACTCAATGGGTTCGGCCACGTCAGGGGATCCTCATCCGTAGTATAATCCCTCTGTTTTTATTTACTCCGCATAAAATGACGCGGGCGGGGAAGGGGGAGGGACGTCGGTTTGCTCTCAACTGCGGTCCCACAAGCGACCAAAAATGCAAGACGAAGCGCGTTCCATTCGGTGAGCGACGTGGAGGGTCCAGCGTGCCGGGCTGCAACGCGAAGGCGACAAGAGCGATGTACAGTCAAAACTGATTGACCGGTCATCACCGGAATCACTATTCACACCAGAACCTTCGCTGCTCGGCCTACGCCAGCCACTGCCCTAAAACCACACCTAATCTCCAGCCCCTTCCCCCACCTTTCGATCCCCTAGCCCACATCAAGCGTCCCCTAGTTTGCCGGAAAGCCATGGTGTGCCGCAAGATCACGTACTACAAGATGCTGACGCCGGAGCGCCGCGCAGAAATCACAGCGGCGGTCGGCGCCAGAGACCTCCGTTCCCAAGCTCGCATTGCTGCGGGCCAATCCCCAAGTTCTCTGGAGCCAAGCTACGAGGAGGAGGAAGCCGATCCAATGTTCATGGCGGAGGTCGCAGCGCAGAAGGCCCCCGATGGGTATGAGACGATGGACGTCGACTTCGTGCCGGCGTCCGAGTCCCCCATGGTGCAGGTGGACCAGCGGTTCAACCTGGCGATACTAAAGGAGGACCGGGAGGCAGAGGATCAACTCGACGCGGAGCGCGTGCATGCCGCTACCATCAAGGCTCTCATGCAGGCGGAACCGGATGTCGTGGATGTGAACCGGGTGGCGGAGGCTCAACTTGAGGCGGAGCGCGCGGATGCCGCTGCCATCGAGGCCCTCCTGCAAGCGGAACCGGACGTCCTGGAATTGAACCGGGCGGCAGAGGCTCAACTCGATGTGGAGCGCGCGGATGCCGCTCTCATCGAGGCCCTCCTGTAGGCGGAACCGGACATCCTGGACTTGAACCGGGCGGCGGAGGCTCAACCCGACGCGGAGCGCGCGGATGCCGCTGCCATCGAGGCCCTCCTGCAGGCGGAACCGGACGTCCTCGACTTAAACCGGGTGGTGCTCTCGTCCGTGCAGAGCGCCCGCACGCTCCGCGTGAACGAGTAGCTGGAGGCCGAGGACAACCACAGTGCGGAGACACACGTCGGCAGCTACGGCTGGTTCGCACCGGCAGCCAAAGACGACGAGGCCGTCTCGTTCCGCGAGCAGTGATAGTTTTCTTTATGTTGTTGTTTTTATGGATCTTTTGCTGTGTAAAAACATATATTGTTATGCAAGTCGCCTGACTTGGGTCAGTCTACCATTTCAGGCGGTTGGATGAATATCCTACGTCTCCTAACCCTTCTTCCTCACCTCTTCTTCTTCCCCAACAGACCACCGCACGGGCCGTACGGATACTACCCAACATGCGGTTGGATAAACATACTCTATGAATGAAAATTATGTGTCAGCGGTAGGATGGCTGAGTTTGGTTTGTTCACATGCGACAGCACGTATCAGTGAGGGTGCGTTCCCTTGTTTGGGTTTGCGGCATGCAGGAGCGACTGTGCATGTGAGGGTGCGGTGCGACCGTGGCGTGCAGGAGCGACCGTGTGAGGGTGCGGTGCGACCGCGACAGCCGTGCGCAAGTGTACCTCCTTTTCATTTTGAAAACTTTAGGCAAGCTTGGCAAAAATGTGTGGCGAAGTATGGCAATGCAAGGCCTAGACCCAAACAGGATAAGTACGTAGTACTAGTACTACGTACTAGGAGTACTAGTGTTAAAAAAGAAAGGTGGGGTTTTCCTTTGCGGGATTAATCGATACAAATCCTCGTTTCACGTGTCAATTAATGCGTATTTTTTTCTCCAAAGCCCAAAGAGCTAACCATCTCACTCCTCATCGCTTGATTAATGCAGCGCCATGCAAACCAACCTTCTCACTTCCGCATGCATGCAGGGGATATTAATGTTCTTGGTTGCTAGTACGAGGCAAACCCCATCAATTTTGCCTCGATTAGTGTTAGTGGCCTTTTGCAAATTGTAATTTTGATATACTGGCCTTGTGTACAAAAAAACTGGAGGTAGTAAATATATTTGACTTCCTTCCCCATTGCGGTGACATCGACGATATCTCAAATGTTGTGGTTTGGCGAAGTGCGATCAACGGAGAACACCATTGAGGGAGACCACGGTAAGTCATTCGCAAGTGCCGCCTGCAAGCCGAGACAACCACCTTATTTGCATCCAGGAAGTCCGTTGAACCAAAGGACGCGTAAATGTACTAGTACTACTCGTACACAATAGCGTCGTCCGTCCAGCTTAGTACGGTGAGATGGTTTCTCTAAGAAGACGATGGAGAAGCGGAGTCAGCGAAGAGTGAAATGATGGTTGCTTCATCCGTGCTTTGTGATTTGACGCCTCACTGCTTTGTGATTTGTGATAGAAGGGACAGGGGAGTAGACTCTGTCATCTATACTGTACATGCGTCCAAGCACGGGAGAAAGAGGAGAGACGTTGCATTTTTCTATTCCTTCAATCAATCAATCAGGGAGCTTCGGTTCCATCCTTTTGGCTTTGGCAACACCGTCCACAATGGTTCCCACGATGCCAAAAGCTATTTTCACATTTGTCTACACATTGTGGATGCCCTTAACCGTACCACTTGGTTTTGCTCCTGTGTGCTATCTATACAAATCTCAATTATATTGATCTAAAAAATTATAGAATCAAGATTAGCAAAAAGGAGGTGATTTTGCCGCGCGGATGGCGGTGGAGGTTTCTTATTTTTAGAGGACGTTGTCCTGGCGGTACTCTAACATGCGGTCCCACGTGTCAGTGCTTTACCAAGCCGATCCGCTTCCCACATGAGGCAGAACAACGGCAGAAGCAACACGTGGTTAACTTGAAGAAGATGAGGGAGAAGCGGATTCAGCAACGAGTGAAATGATGGTTGCTTCGTCCCTCCAACTTCTTTTTTTTAGCATTATTACTTCGTCCCTCCAACTTAACTGCGGGAAAGGTGCAGCTTTGTGATTTGACGCCTCATTGCTCATTAGTACGCCGGCGCCATGACTGGGTGCTTCACCCCGGCTGCTCTGCACTGTATTCCGGCATGGCACGTGGACCCGGTAGCTTGATGCCCCACATGTCGGTGAAAGGGACTAGAAGATTTATGAAAGCGAGCGCTCCACTCTTACGACGGAGGAGTACACGACACGACGGCCCAGTGAACTGTCACTTGTACTGTATATAGTACTATAGTTTTGTTGTTTCGCACGATCCATCGATACAAACCCGATTAAACAGGAAAGGGCGGGATTTTTCCCGCGCGGTATATGATACTGGCCATACATTTCAAAGGCAATTTTAATATATGCAAACTGAATAATTAAGTAACAATATGATATCTAGTAAAACTAAAAACACATATGATTTATTGTGTTAGAGTGTAGTAGTAGTGCTGTATTGCATAGTTGTTAGATGTAACATGCGAGAACGTGTAGAGATGTAGTTTTGGAGGGCCTACAGAGAGAAAAGCGTAATACGTTCACCGAACTTCAGAATAAGCTGATTACGGTCACTATATACGTTTTGCGGTGATTATACGGTCACTTGCTCACGGTTCAGCATCGGATTGCACTCTGTTGACCGGCCAAATACTCTGCGTGGCACCATGTTGACTAGTTAAATTGACCACATTCCTTGTGGGTCCCACCTATCAGTTCGCATAGGGAAAAGGTCAGATAAACACAAATTTATGCAGGCGCGACAAGACTCCACCCCGTGCGCGGGAATCACCTGGTTGTGTATGTGTCTGTCAGGGCTTGATGTGTGCGCATGCACGTGTAGTTTGAGCACTTGAGCGTGAGAGTGTGTGTTGGTCGTGTGGTGTACTGGTGTGTGCATGCATGCATCCGTGTGTGCGTGTGAGTGTTGCGTGCGTGCTTGGCTGCGTGTGTACGTGTGAGTGTTGCGTGTGTGCGTGGGTGCATGTGTTCGTGTGAGTGTTCCGTGCATGCAGTTCGTGTGCATGCGTGCGTGTGTGTATAATCACCACACCAGCTCCTGTGTGTTAAAACAGACGGCTCAGCATACCAATACAAGGCCACCTTGTCCGCTGTGCCCGCGGTCATGACTTCGAACCACCGTCCAATATTTTTTTGTCGTTTGTTTTCATTCTTACTAGCAAGATGCCCGTGCGTTGCATGTAACATCAAGATGCATTTGTATGACTAGTTTATCTTGTGAGAGAAAAGGATGAACGAGGGAAGGCCTTATTTGCAAATGTGGAGAGGTGTGTGGGTACATCTTAGGCAAAATTGTCATAGTTTCTTTCCTATCCGTCAGATATAAATTGGACAGCCTTTATTGCAGGATGGCAGGCACACCATCATCACCAACTCTGTTTTATATAAGAGTGTATAAAAAGCATAGTCGGTGATGATCGTGTGCCTGCCATCCTGCAATATAGGCCGTCCGATCTATATCTGACGGATAGGAAGGAAACTATGGCAATTTTGCAAAAAGATACCCACACCCCTCTCCACACTTGCAAATAAGGCCTTCCCTTGTTCATCCTTTTCTCCCACAAGATAAACTACTCATACAAATGCATCTTGATGTTCCGTGGAACGCATGGGCATCTTGCTAGTATTTTATAAGAGTGTAGATGTAGAGTAGATACAAGCCGACAGGTGGGCCCGATGGTAGTGAGATAATGTGATGCAACACTAGAGGTGCCACGTGGAGCGTTTAACTGGTCAACTAGTCGTGTCTTGAGCAAATACAGAGTTGTAGGGTGAGCCCGTGACTGTATAATAACCACAAAACGTAAATGGTGACCGTAATGAGTGGATTCTGAAGTCCAATGTACGTATCGTGCTTTTGCTTCAAATACAATGATCGTCACTGTATATATCGCGAGAGAAAGATGAAACATGCGTGAATGTGTTAGGGGCTTACTTTTAGAGGACCTGGAGATAGTTTGTGTGCGTACGTGAAAGGGGCGTAGAGGGGGGTATGCGATGGAGAGAGAGATGCTCTTCGTTTCTCTTTATTATGACTAACTTTATATATAGTATAAAAATATACAAATTCATAGTGCGGAATAAATATCATTGTGGGCACCATGCAATGCAAGCGTTCATACTCCTCCATATAACTTTGTAATGTTGTATATATGTAGAAATTCTAAAATATTTTTTTGGCCACACTTCATTCAAAAGGAATGTTGTATGCGAAATAAACGTGAAGAGAGGGCTTTTTAGATCAATGGGGTACATGATGTAACATGTGTGAATGTGTAGTTGATGCATTTGGCAGAGCCTAGAGAGGTATGTGTGTGTATTACGTATTCGAGAGAGGCATGGATAGAGGGGCCGACAGGGGGGGCGTTGGAGGGATAGCACGAGAAATGAGAGTGGTCTAGAGAGAGAGAGACGAATATGACGTCACGGCGAGAGATTCCCTTGAGTGTGTATATGCAAGGGGGGAGTGGATAGAGGCACCAGGAGAATATATTTTTGTGTGTGGTGTCTGTGTTGGTATGTGTGGGTGTGAGAAGATAACGACACATGGGGCAGAGGGTGTGTCACCGCGTGAGGTCCGGTGGGTCGACCCCCCCCCCCCCCCCCCCCCCCCCCCCCCCCCCCCCCCCCCCCCCCCCCCCCCCCCCCCCCCCCCCCCCCCCCCCCCCCCCCCCCCCCCCCCCCCCCCCCCCCCCCCCCCCCCCCCCCCCCCCCCCCCCCCCCCCCCCCCCCCCCCCCCCCCCCCCCCCCCCCCCCCCCCCCCCCCCCCCCCCCCCCCCCCCCCCCCCCCCCCCCCCCCCCCCCCCCCCCCCCCCCCCCCCCCCCCCCCCCCCCCCCCCCCCCCCCCCCCCCCCCCCCCCCCCCCCCCCCCCCCCCCCCCCCCCCCCCCCCCCCCCCCCCCCCCCCCCCCCCCCCCCCCCCCCCCCCCCCCCCCCCCCCCCCCCCCCCCCCCCCCCCCCCCCCCCCCCCCCCCCCCCCCCCCCCCCCCCCCCCCCCCCCCCCCCCCCCCCCCCCCCCCCCCCCCCCCCCCCCCCCCCCCCCCCCCCCCCCCCCCCCCCCCCCCCCCCCCCCCCCCCCCCCCCCCCCCCCCCCCCCCCCCCCCCCCCCCCCCCCCCCCCCCCCCCCCCCCCCCCCCCCCCCCCCCCCCCCCCCCCCCCCCCCCCCCCCCCCCCCCCCCCCCCCCCCCCCCCCCCCCCCCCCCCCCCCCCCCCCCCCCCCCCCCCCCCCCCCCCCCCCCCCCCCCCCCCCCCCCCCCCCCCCCCCCCCCCCCCCCCCCCCCCCCCCCCCCCCCCCCCCCCCCCCCCCCCCCCCCCCCCCCCCCCCCCCCCCCCCCCCCCCCCCCCCCCCCCCCCCCCCCCCCCCCCCCCCCCCCCCCCCCCCCCCCCCCCCCCCCCCCCCCCCCCCCCCCCCCCCCCCCCCCCCCCCCCCCCCCCCCCCCCCCCCCCCCCCCCCCCCCCCCCCCCCCCCCCCCCCCCCCCCCCCCCCCCCCCCCCCCCCCCCCCCCCCCCCCCCCCCCCCCCCCCCCCCCCCCCCCCCCCCCCCCCCCCCCCCCCCCCCCCCCCCCCCCCCCCCCCCCCCCCCCCCCCCCCCCCCCCCCCCCCCCCCCCCCCCCCCCCCCCCCCCCCCCCCCCCCCCCCCCCCCCCCCCCCCCCCCCCCCCCCCCCCCCCCCCCCCCCCCCCCCCCCCCCCCCCCCCCCCCCCCCCCCCCCCCCCCCCCCCCCCCCCCCCCCCCCCCCCCCCCCCCCCCCCCCCCCCCCCCCCCCCCCCCCCCCCCCCCCCCCCCCCCCCCCCCCCCCCCCCCCCCCCCCCCCCCCCCCCCCCCCCCCCCCCCCCCCCCCCCCCCCCCCCCCCCCCCCCCCCCCCCCCCCCCCCCCCCCCCCCCCCCCCCCCCCCCCCCCCCCCCCCCCCCCCCCCCCCCCCCCCCCCCCCCCCCCCCCCCCCCCCCCCCCCCCCCCCCCCCCCCCCCCCCCCCCCCCCCCCCCCCCCCCCCCCCCCCCCCCCCCCCCCCCCCCCCCCCCCCCCCCCCCCCCCCCCCCCCCCCCCCCCCCCCCCCCCCCCCCCCCCCCCCCCCCCCCCCCCCCCCCCCCCCCCCCCCCCCCCCCCCCCCCCCCCCCCCCCCCCCCCCCCCCCCCCCCCCCCCCCCCCCCCCAAATTTCAAAAAGAAGCGGATAATTTAATGAGGTTTTCAAACATACAAGGTCAAAATTAACGTTGTCTATTTAGGTCAATCCTCAAAGTTCAAGAGTACTCTAAACATGAATGCTTGCGTTTCAAAATTTCGAACGAAGCGCCAAAAGAGACTCTAGTCGCCCGAAACCGCGTGAGACCAATGTTTGGTAGTACAAGGAAATTACTTTTCTAATAACTCCGACCCGTGAAACCTACCGGCCCGACGTCCAAAGGTCTAAACCGGGGTAGGTTTGTTGCTTCATCTAGACGCCACGCAATCGCCTCCGAAAAACATTCATACACAATGGCCGCCTAAGCACACATGCGCGCGGCCGAAATCGCTCCCGCCCACTATTTGGGACACCTGGGATTAGCATCCTACCCCCGACCCGCAGTAGGTCCGAAATTTAAGAGGGGGGCAAAGTTTGTACTTTCCCCAAATTTCAAACAAGCGCGTCCCATCTTCTGTTCAAAAAAGCCAAAAACAAGCTCGTCCCAGACAGAAACATGGTTCTCCCCCTCCCCCCTCCCCCCGTCCACCCGTCCGATTCCCCATTCGTACTCCATGGGCGAAAAAACTACCTCTCCACCAGCCGCGAAACCCCGGCGTCCTCCGTCCGCCACCCCATTCCACCCATCAACCGTCGCCCTCCTCCATCACGCCGGAGCCGATACCGCGATGTCGTCGTCCACCGCAACCTCAACCGCAACACCCTCCACGGCTAGTAGTTGAAGCTGAGGCCGAGCCGTCCGTACCCGAGCCAGTTCAACCACGCTGTCCTGCGCCTCACCGCTGCCGCTCCAACTTCGCCACCCTCCACCGCACCGGAGTTGTTCCTGCTACGCCGTCCTTCGCCGCCTTGGATCTGCTTCCCCTCCGCCGACATACGGCCACGGCAACACAGTCAACAATTTGGCCATGGGTTCGTCCAAGCCTGCACCCTCCAGAACATCGGTTTCCCCGGCAAAAAGAAGAAAATCGGCGTGACATGTGGAGGCGACCACACTGGCAACCAAAAATGGTACTCCTCTTCCCTTATTCGTGCAAATCTTACGTGTCTGCTTGCACGGTATTCATCCCACAGAAGACACTAGTTGACCGCTTCTTCTTGATACTAGATGTTCCTAGTAACTCGCGATGCACAAGGTTTCTCCTCATATACTATTTCACCTTAGCTAGAGGTCCGTCGCCCCCCTGAATTTCAATTCCTGGTCAGTTGATTCCCAATTAACGGAAGCATTCCCCGGCGTAACAGGTGCTAGTCCACCTATTACGCCGAGGAAGCAGTGCCTCGGTGTTTATCTTAGGGGCGTGTGGGGCCTAGAGCTACTGGCGCCCGATTTGGAGGTCGGCCGGGATTAAAGGGATGGCCTAGGGGCGCTGCCAAGCACGGCGGTGGTGTGAGGTCGAGGGGAGGGCGGGGCGGCGGAGGCAGGGGTCTGGGCCGGTGGTCACTGGTGGTTCGAGAAAGATCGTCAACAGTGACTGGCGGGAGGTAGATGAAGGCCATCTGCCCGTTCCTTATAGATCGGACGGTTCATTAAAAAAATCGACTGACCTATTTATTTTCAGTCGACTGACCTATTTATTTTAAGTCGACTGTTATCTTGACATGACCACATGTGGTAGTGTGCTGGAGGAGTACCTACATTTCCTGTGCTCATATATTACAAAATCATATGGAGTAGAATCTAATTTTGTTTGCGGGGGGGGGGGGGGGGGGGGGGGGGGGGGGGGGGGGGGGGGGGGGGGGGGGGGGGGGGGGGGGGGGGGGGGGGGGGGGGGGGGGGGGGGGGGGGGTCAGTTTTACTTGACAATTCAAAATCAATAAAGCGGAAGGAAGTTAGCAAGGCAGCTACTTTTACAGTGCACTAGTTCTGCACACACTTCACCCATACTCTCACTATTGTGTTTTTATGTAAGGGTATTTCAGACTCTACTGCTATGAGAGAAGCAAAAAAGAAAAGAGAGGAGTCGCTCCAGCGTCGTACGCAGATAGGCCAGACACGTTTCAGCCTTATAATAGGTGCAGTGTCAGCAGATGGAGACGGTAAACGTAGCTCTGGAGTTGATGACCTCGCTCGCAATGAACCACCATCCCAGGTGCTTGCTTTAACTTAGCGGTGTCATATGTGGTTGCATGTTCCATATGGTGTCTAGCTTGTATTCGAAAGGCCGAAGTCGGTCTTTATTAAGATAAGGAAAGATATTTTTTACATGAACCACCATCACGTGAGCACCAGAAGACAAATAGCTAGTCAGGGCACTGGCCGAGCCAGTGACAAGCCTAGCAAAGAGAGGCATCACCTGGAAGCCAACTAAAAAGCCGCGATGGTGGCAAAGCAGCCCGCCTCCCACCAGGCTCTCAGGTCCTAGATGATCATGCTCACCACTCCAGCCGGATGTCTAGCTTGTATTGCTTCCAATTTGGTTAAATTGCATCTGCTTAACTTACACATTATTCCTTTGAATATGACATGCCTTTCTGTTTTTGGTACATACTAGTACATCTATGTATTAACCATGTTCTTACGTCAAACTAATGTTCTTATGTATCCCTCATCAATCACTTATGATGAGGTAGTCAGGCAAGTGGAATACTCCTCATTTAAAGAATGCAGCGTCAGCCTCCCGGGGGGGGGGGGGGGGGGGGGGGGGGGGGGGGGGGGGGGGGGGGGGGGGGGGGGGGGGGGGGGGGGGGGGGGGGGGGGGGGGGGGGGGGGGGGGGGGGGGGGGGGGGGGGGGGGGGGGGGGGGGGGGGGGGGGGGGGGGGGGGGGGGGGGGGGGGGGGGGGGGGGGGGGGGGGGGGGGGGGGGGGGGGGGGGGGGGGGGGGGGGGGGGGGGGGGGGGGGGGGGGGGGGGGGGGGGGGGGGGGGGGGGGGGGGGGGGGGGGGGGGGGGGGGGGGGGGGGGGGGGGGGGGGGGGGGGGGGGGGGGGGGGGGGGGGGGGGGGGGGGGGGGGGGGGGGGGGGGGGGGGGGGGGGGGGGGGGGGGGGGGGGGGGGGGGGGGGGGGGGGGGGGGGGGGGGGGGGGGGGGGGGGGGGGGGGGGGGGGGGGGGGGGGGGGGGGGGGGGGGGGGGGGGGGGGGGGGGGGGGGGGGGGGGGGGGGGGGGGGGGGGGGGGGGGGGGGGGGGGGGGGGGGGGGGGGGGGGGGGGGGGGGGGGGGGGGGGGGGGGGGGGGGGGGGGGGGGGGGGGGGGGGGGGGGGGGGGGGGGGGGGGGGGGGGGGGGGGGGGGGGGGGGGGGGGGGGGGGGGGGGGGGGGGGGGGGGGGGGGGGGGGGGGGGGGGGGGGGGGGGGGGGGGGGGGGGGGGGGGGGGGGGGGGGGGGGGGGGGGGGGGGGGGGGGGGGGGGGGGGGGGGGGGGGGGGGGGGGGGGGGGGGGGGGGGGGGGGGGGGGGGGGGGGGGGGGGGGGGGGGGGGGGGGGGGGGGGGGGGGGGGGGGGGGGGGGGGGGGGGGGGGGGGGGGGGGGGGGGGGGGGGGGGGGGGGGGGGGGGGGGGGGGGGGGGGGGGGGGGGGGGGGGGGGGGGGGGGGGGGGGGGGGGGGGGGGGGGGGGGGGGGGGGGGGGGGGGGGGGGGGGGGGGGGGGGGGGGGGGGGGGGGGGGGGGGGGGGGGGGGGGGGGGGGGGGGGGGGGGGGGGGGGGGGGGGGGGGGGGGGGGGGGGGGGGGGGGGGGGGGGGGGGGGGGGGGGGGGGGGGGGGGGGGGGGGGGGGGGGGGGGGGGGGGGGGGGGGGGGGGGGGGGGGGGGGGGGGGGGGGGGGGGGGGGGGGGGGGGGGGGGGGGGGGGGGGGGGGGGGGGGGGGGGGGGGGGGGGGGGGGGGGGGGGGGGGGGGGGGGGGGGGGGGGGGGGGGGGGGGGGGGGGGGGGGGGGGGGGGGGGGGGGGGGGGGGGGGGGGGGGGGGGGGGGGGGGGGGGGGGGGGGGGGGGGGGGGGGGGGGGGGGGGGGGGGGGGGGGGGGGGGGGGGGGGGGGGGGGGGGGGGGGGGGGGGGGGGGGGGGGGGGGGGGGGGGGGGGGGGGGGGGGGGGGGGGGGGGGGGGGGGGGGGGGGGGGGGGGGGGGGGGGGGGGGGGGGGGGGGGGGGGGGGGGGGGGGGGGGGGGGGGGGGGGGGGGGGGGGGGGGGGGGGGGGGGGGGGGGGGGGGGGGGGGGGGGGGGGGGGGGGGGGGGGGGGGGGGGGGGGGGGGGGGGGGGGGGGGGGGGGGGGGGGGGGGGGGGGGGGGGGGGGGGGGGGGGGGGGGGGGGGGGGGGGGGGGGGGGGGGGGGGGGGGGGGGGGGGGGGGGGGGGGGGGGGGGGGGGGGGGGGGGGGGGGGGGGGGGGGGGGGGGGGGGGGGGGGGGGGGGGGGGGGGGGGGGGGGGGGGGGGGGGGGGGGGGGGGGGGGGGGGGGGGGGGGGGGGGGGGGGGGGGGGGGGGGGGGGGGGGGGGGGGGGGGGGGGGGGGGGGGGGGGGGGGGGGGGGGGGGGGGGGGGGGGGGGGGGGGGGGGGGGGGGGGGGGGGGGGGGGGGGGGGGGGGGGGGGGGGGGGGGGGGGGGGGGGGGGGGGGGGGGGGGGGGGGGGGGGGGGGGGGGGGGGGGGGGGGGGGGGGGGGGGGGGGGGGGGGGGGGGGGGGGGGGGGGGGGGGGGGGGGGGGGGGGGGGGGGGGGGGGGGGGGGGGGGGGGGGGGGGGGGGGGGGGGGGGGGGGGGGGGGGGGGGGGGGGGGGGGGGGGGGGGGGGGGGGGGGGGGGGGGGGGGGGGGGGGGGGGGGGGGGGGGGGGGGGGGGGGGGGGGGGGGGGGGGGGGGGGGGGGGGGGGGGGGGGGGGGGGGGGGGGGGGGGGGGGGGGGGGGGGGGGGGGGGGGGGGGGGGGGGGGGGGGGGGGGGGGGGGGGGGGGGGGGGGGGGGGAACCAGAACTATGATGTGTAAACTAAGCAGAAGACATTTCACTAAATTAGAAGGAATGCAATGGAAGGTAGACACCATATGAAAGATGCTACAAATATCGCTCTGCCAAGTTAACAATGTCTCATCATAAATGCCGTTTAAACAAATGTGAAGCAGTACAAGAAATAAATCATATGCAAGATGCAAACAACATCACACCACCAAGTTAAAGGTCTCTTGTCATTAGTGCCATTGCATATTCACAGCATTGCATATTCACAGCTTATGATGTGTAAACTAAGGAGAAGGCATTTCAACAAATTAGAAGCAATGAAAGCTAGACACCACATGAAAGATGCAATGAATATCACTCTACCAAGTTAAAACTGTCTCGTCATAAGTGCCATTTCAACAAATTCGAAGTAGTACAAGCTAGAAAAGAATGCGAGATGTAACCTATATCACACTCCCAAGTCAAACGTGTCTTATGATAAGTGATTGTTGCAGGTTACACAACAGTAGTACTTTGATGTAAGAACATGGTGTGATAGACATATATTGTATGTTCTAGAAACAGGAACACGTGTCTTATTCACAAGTATAATGTGTAAAGTAAGCAGATGAAATTCAACAAAATTAGAAGCAATACAAGCTAGACATCATACATAACATGCAACCACATATAACAGTGCCAAGTTAGAGGGAGCACCTGTGATGGTGCACTAGGGGAGACGTGCTCATCATCAACACAACTACGTTGAGTGTCTATGCATGTGTTGTCTTGGAAATCATCTTGGGGGGGATGGAGGAGTAGAATCTGTAGAGTCCCTCTGTTTGGAAGGAGCACCATCATCCGCTGCCTTGCTAACTTCCTTCCGCTTTATTGATTTTGAATTGTCAAGTAAAACCGACAAGAAAAAGCAATAAAATTCACTCTTCAGAACTCATTCATGCATGATACTGACAATCACTACTTTGATGTAAGGCAAACACATGATTCCAGGATGGAATAATACGAAAAACAGGACGGCATGGCATATTCACAACTGTTTGTGTAAACTAAGCAGAAACCATTTCAACAAATAAGAAGCAATGCAAGCTAGACACCACATGAAAGATGCAACCAATATGACTCTGCCAAGTTAAAAGCGTCCCATCATAAATGGCATTTCAACAAATTAGAAGCAGCGCATGCTATAAATCATATGAAAGATGCAACTAATATCACACTTCATATACTAAAGGTGTCTCGTCATATTGATTTATGCGGGATACAAGAAAACAATAGTTTTATGTAAGGACATGCTTAATAGACAGATGTACTATGTACTAAAAACAGGAAGGCATGTCACATTAACAGGTATAATGTATAAACTAAGCAGAATAGCACATGCAATTTAACCAGATTGGAAGAATTACAATCTAGACACCATATGCAACATGCAACCACATATCACGCTGCCAAGTTAGAGCAAGCACATGCGATGCTAGTGTAGGGGAAATGCGGTAATCAACTATAGAGCTACATTCACTATCTTCATCTAGCCTTGTTGTTTCTTGAGAATCATGTGGGGAGGCTGACGCTGCAATCTTTAAATGAGGATATTTTCTCACAGTAGTCCACTTGCCTGACTGCCTCATCATAAGTGATTGATGAGGGATACACAAGAACATTAGTTTGATGTAAGAACATGGTTAATAGACAGATGTACTAGTATGTACCAAAAACAGGAAGGCATGCCATATTCAAAGGTATAGTGTGTAAGCTAAGCAGATGCAATTTAACCAAATTGGAAGCAATACAAGATAGACATCCGGCTGGAGTGGTGAGCATGATCATCTAGGACCTGAGAGCCTGGTGGGAGGTGGGCTGCTTCGCCACCATCGTGGCTTTTTAGTTGGCTTCCAGGTGATGCATGTCTGTGCTAGGCTTGTCACTGGCTCTGCCTGTGCCCTGACTAGCCATTTGACTTCTGGTGCTCCCGGGATGGTGGTTCATGTAAAAAATATCTTTCCTTACCTTAATAAAGACCGACTTCGGACTTTCGAATACAAGCTAGACACCATATGCAACATGCAACCACATATGACACCGCGAAGTTAAAGCAGGCACCTGGGATGGTGGTTCATTGGGAGCGAGGTCATCAACTCCAGAGCTACATTTACCGTCTCCATCTGCTGACACTGCAGCCTTTAAATGGCCGAAGCGTGTCTGGCTTAGCCGCGTACCACGCTGGAGCAACTTCTCTCTTTTATTTTCTGCTTCTGTGATGGCAGCAGAGTCTGAAATACCCTTGCATAAAAACACAATAGTGAGAGTATGGGTGAAGTGTGTGCAGAACTAGTGCACTGTAAAAGTAGCAGATAGCAGGTGGCTGAAAAATAAATGATAGGAGACATATGATAGCTCTACAACATTGCATGGCAAAAAAAATCAGATTCTACTCCATATGATTTTGTAATATATGAGCACAGGAAATGCAGGTACTCCTCCAGCACACCACAACATGTGGTCCTATCAAGATAACAGTCAACTGAAAATAAATAGGTCAGTCAATTTTTTTTATGAATCGTCCGATCTATAAGGAACAGGCAGATGGCCTTCGTCTACCTCCCACCAGTCACTGTTGATGATCTTTCTTGAACCACCAGCGACCACCGGCCCAGACCCCTGCCTCCGCCGCCCCGCCCTCCCCTCGACGGGGGGGGGGGGGGGGGGGGGGGGGGGGGGGGGGGGGGGGGGGGGGGGGGGGGGGGGGGGGGGGGGGGGGGGGGGGGGGGGGGGGGGGGGGGGGGGGGGGGGGGGGGGGGGGGGGGGGGGGGGGGGGGGGGGGGGGGGGGGGGGGGGGGGGGGGGGGGGGGGGGGGGGGGGGGGGGGGGGGGGGGGGGGGGGGGGGGGGGGGGGGGGGGGGGGGGGGGGGGGGGGGGGGGGGGGGGGGGGGGGGGGGGGGGGGGGGGGGGGGGGGGGGGGGGGGGGGGGGGGGGGGGGGGGGGGGGGGGGGGGGGGGGGGGGGGGGGGGGGGGGGGGGGGGGGGGGGGGGGGGGGGGGGGGGGGGGGGGGGGGGGGGGGGGGGGGGGGGGGGGGGGGGGGGGGGGGGGGGGGGGGGGGGGGGGGGGGGGGGGGGGGGGGGGGGGGGGGGGGGGGGGGGGGGGGGGGGGGGGGGGGGGGGGGGGGGGGGGGGGGGGGGGGGGGGGGGGGGGGGGGGGGGGGGGGGGGGGGGGGGGGGGGGGGGGGGGGGGGGGGGGGGGGGGGGGGGGGGGGGGGGGGGGGGGGGGGGGGGGGGGGGGGGGGGGGGGGGGGGGGGGGGGGGGGGGGGGGGGGGGGGGGGGGGGGGGGGGGGGGGGGGGGGGGGGGGGGGGGGGGGGGGGGGGGGGGGGGGGGGGGGGGGGGGGGGGGGGGGGGGGGGGGGGGGGGGGGGGGGGGGGGGGGGGGGGGGGGGGGGGGGGGGGGGGGGGGGGGGGGGGGGGGGGGGGGGGGGGGGGGGGGGGGGGGGGGGGGGGGGGGGGGGGGGGGGGGGGGGGGGGGGGGGGGGGGGGGGGGGGGGGGGGGGGGGGGGGGGGGGGGGGGGGGGGGGGGGGGGGGGGGGGGGGGGGGGGGGGGGGGGGGGGGGGGGGGGGGGGGGGGGGGGGGGGGGGGGGGGGGGGGGGGGGGGGGGGGGGGGGGGGGGGGGGGGGGGGGGGGGGGGGGGGGGGGGGGGGGGGGGGGGGGGGGGGGGGGGGGGGGGGGGGGGGGGGGGGGGGGGGGGGGGGGGGGGGGGGGGGGGGGGGGGGGGGGGGGGGGGGGGGGGGGGGGGGGGGGGGGGGGGGGGGGGGGGGGGGGGGGGGGGGGGGGGGGGGGGGGGGGGGGGGGGGGGGGGGGGGGGGGGGGGGGGGGGGGGGGGGGGGGGGGGGGGGGGGGGGGGGGGGGGGGGGGGGGGGGGGGGGGGGGGGGGGGGGGGGGGGGGGGGGGGGGGGGGGGGGGGGGGGGGGGGGGGGGGGGGGGGGGGGGGGGGGGGGGGGGGGGGGGGGGGGGGGGGGGGGGGGGGGGGGGGGGGGGGGGGGGGGGGGGGGGGGGGGGGGGGGGGGGGGGGGGGGGGGGGGGGGGGGGGGGGGGGGGGGGGGGGGGGGGGGGGGGGGGGGGGGGGGGGGGGGGGGGGGGGGGGGGGGGGGGGGGGGGGGGGGGGGGGGGGGGGGGGGGGGGGGGGGGGGGGGGGGGGGGGGGGGGGGGGGGGGGGGGGGGGGGGGGGGGGGGGGGGGGGGGGGGGGGGGGGGGGGGGGGGGGGGGGGGGGGGGGGGGGGGGGGGGGGGGGGGGGGGGGGGGGGGGGGGGGGGGGGGGGGGGGGGGGGCACACAACATGAACTATACTCATGTTTATATTCGATTGCTAAAGCGATGCATTATCAGGAGTTCAAAATACTAACTATGTGGATCAATTATGTCGAATAATAACATAGATATGCTCAAATTCGATAGAATCTAGATGTCTGATGGATCAATGACTGTTCCTTACGCGAATTGCAAATATCATCATCCCATCCTAATATTTGGATACAATTTATATCTTTAATCAATATGTACATTAGTCTTTTATGTGTAGTTTCACTCTCCATCGGTGGTCTCTCGCACATGCTCACACTCTCTCTCTCCCGAGGTGTCTTTCTCGCAGACATGCTCTCGATATAACCCTCCCTCCCTCTCATAACTATTTACGACTATTTTCGCTAACCTTTATCACAAGTACTCTTCCTCTCATAAGCATACACACGCACAATCCCCATCGACCCTTTTTATACATAGACCTGCCTACGTGTCTCCTGTATGCACATTATCTTTAGGTCTGTCACTCACGCATTGTCTCACACCTCTCTTCCTAATCAACGAGTATGATTCTAGCAG
>JAAAWM010010739.1:0-49979 GCA_036873465.1 Thinopyrum obtusiflorum | reverse complement strand
TATTCCATTAAATGATTTTCTTGCATTTCCATTCCACTGCAATAGTAGGTTCATAAGTATTTTTACAAAAATGATAAGAATAAAAATTTGTAGTAGTGGTAAACCATGTAGACATAAGTTCTTTTATGTGAGAATGTATCAAAATGACCACTGTGGTTTCTACTCCCTCCGTCCCAAAATGTAAGATCTTAAATTTTGGGAGGGAGGGAGTACTATTTTGGTAATTGTTACGAATCATATATCATGAAGTCGATAAATTAATGAATCATTTGAAGCTATATCACTTACATAGTTACTGTACATAGTGTAAAAAAATCTTATATTATGGGACGGAGATTGTAGTTTATTTGGAGGGGGTGACGTCCATTTGGAATAAAATTTTAAGCAAGATAAATAATTATTCTGATTTTTGTTTCTCATTTTTGGTACATAGTTAATTTAAATTGGTCCCATATAAATTTTTTATGCAAAATTTTAATATACTATGACGTTAAATTTAATTGGCTTCCGCATTTAAATTGGTACCATATCATATTAGTCTATACACTAATGTGCGCATTTTTATTTCCCTCAAAGAAAAGGGAAAATTGCATTATCCTCAAAAAAAGTATGTATTTTATTAGTGACAGATATTTGCTAGGGTCGTCGGCGGCTTCGGCGGCCGCGGTCTACGCTGCCGTCTTCTCTAGTTCGCTCGCCTGACTGGCCCCATGAGAGCGGCTGCGCAAGTGTCTCTCGTTGACAGTGCGTGCATCAGTAACCTCGCAAAGTCGTTCCTCGCGAACCGCATCGCAGCGCCGGCCGGAGCGGCGGCCATCTGGCCGTTCCCCTTTGTTGTGTGCTAGGTCGTCCCCGCTGAATCTGCAATCTCCTCCGACGCCTGCGTTGTTGAGCGGAGTTTCCACATCTATCAGCAGCTCCGGGGACTCTTATCCATCCATCAAAGAAAGGAGCGTATCAATTTACTATGCATTATTTTCCCTTACCCTGCGTTTGTACGAACAGGTGCATATCTTTCCTTTGCCTTACCATCTCCTCTCTCTATGAACTAAATTGTAGGCATGCATGGTACGGTTACCAAATTACTTGTTCTAATATTTTATTTAACAATTAGATTCTTGGAATTTTCTATTATTTGTGAAATTGGATCTGAATTGCTAGGTAAGAAAGAAAGGTTATAGTAACTGATAAAATGATCTTGCTTCCTCTATGGTGCATACATAACTTTAGAAGCACATCCGTGATGCATACATAACTGATATTGGTTTTGTCAAATCAGTTGAGCCCTTACTCCAATATTGTTATTTATCTGTAAATGCAGAAAGAAGTACCTTGCTGACGAATGAAATAGTTCAGAGATAACAATTTGGAACAGATAAGGCTGCTATGTCTGCAGCACATTATATTTAGTGAGGTAAGAATGCTTGCAATTGTTCTAACTATAGCTGTTAAAATCCAAATATCTAAGAATGCTTGACACTGGGCACCCATAGAGCATTCTTTGTCAGAGTTAAAGTGCCAACATGTAAGATGTGCGGAGTGGTACAGTATTGTAAAGTGGTTGGCCGTAGTCTTAACGCTGATATGGTTTTGTAGCAAACAACAAACTGGAAGGTAGAAATTAATATGCTAAGAATTCAATTGGTATTGAGCTAGATACTTTTCAGAATGGTATAATATTGAGTTAAAACCGAGTCATTGCGCAAATATTTTTTTTAAAGTACAAAGATTCATACATTTGGGACTGAGATGTACTTGAGGAACCATTCCAAGTTCCATGCAAAAATCAGTTTGAGTTGATTGGGAGAATAATACCATGTTAGTTATACCTTACTGGAGGGAATACTTTTCTACATAACCATGCCTTCAACTTCTTAACGGAAGGCTTCGTTCAGAAATTGAATAGGCTATCAGTTTCTCAAAAAGAACTTCCATTCATCTTTGTACATTGGGAACAATGTTTGCTTTTGTGACACAGAGGTATGAGTAATCAGGTAGATGGAAAGATGGCCGACAAACAATTTATCGCAAAGAAGTGACAGAATGAAAACCTTCTGAAGTTTCAACTTTGTAATGACACTACCCTCATCTCCTTTTCTTCGACCTTCCAGTATGGCAGAAAAAGGACAATACTCTACAGTAAAGGTGAACTAACACAACACATAATCTGAATAATACAATCAGAATGGATAATATAGTGTCCAAGTGAATTTGACCTCATTACAAACCTACCGAAGATATTGAGACGACAATCGCACAATATAAAATTTGTTACTTCAGTTGAATTTGGAGAAAATCTTAAACCACACGTTGCTAAATGCACTGTACAAAATATCAGATAAAGTGCAAGAGAAGTACATATGTTATATACTCCCTCCGTTCCTAAATATTTGTCTTTTTAGAGATTTCAAATGGACTACCACATACGATTGTATATAGACATATTTTAGAGTGTAGATTCACTCATTTTGCTCCATATGCAGTCACTTGTTGAAATCTCTTGAAAGACAAATATTTATGAACGGAGGGAGTACATGAGAAGCCTAGATGTGATACTTTTAAGAATCCATGCCAGACTTCCTTATACACCATCCATAATCTTCTCTAAGTAGATGATATATGCCACAGGTCCCAGCATGTTGCAAAACTAAAAAATGCATTTTCATGCTAATAAGTAAAACTAAATTTGGAGCAGTTGTAAGTATGGTGATGCTTTCCAAATATGTTAAACTTAATTTTTTGGCGATCTTTACCAAAACCAACCACGCAACTGTATGCATACAATACATTGTGCATCAATAAATCTAAAAAAATACCAAAAAAGCGTAAAAAATGATGATTCAGTAGCTAGCTACTGCCTGCAAATTTACATTGTCGATGAATCCTCAGAATTCGGAGCAAGCCTGCAATATATGACACAAAGTGAGAATAATACTTCCAGTTCAAGTAGTATAAATCTCAGTTTTATTACTCCACCTTCCAGTAAACCTCATATGTGACTAATTGAATGTATGGGAAAAGGTGATGATTCCATCGGCTTTCTTCTTGTTGTATTTCTTAGCATGTCGTTGATGTGAGACCGGCTGGGAGGTGTCCGAGGTTGTTCTTGATGATGGAAGTTCAACTTACGTGCTAGAGCAAGTCTCACAATTTAGAAGAAAATGAGAAAATCTTTATAATGAAAATTGAACGAAAATTACTAATTAAAATGTAAGCAAAACCATAGTACTGTTCTTTCTCACAAATTATTATGAGATGCTTGAACTGTACGTACCTTCCCAGCCTTGCTTTGAAAATGATGGAAATGTCATAATGACTACCATCAGCATCTTAATTACTCAATATAGCGTATCACTCAATATAGAAACCAATTGGGCGTTACGATGCCTAGGTGGCAACTTGATTCTTGTTAGTAAAATAGGTGTGCAACATGAGTCTTTTTAGAAAACAGGGATGGACAACATAAATCTAGCTTTGCCTGTGAGTTGTGAGACTGTTGTACAGAAGAAACAAATATAATATAATGTACAACACTGTCAAATCTTCCTGTTGAGAACTAAAGAATAAAAGCTATGTAACTAACATTCATCATAATTTTTTTAGGCCCTACCTGCTTTCTTTTCCATGTTCTATACTTACATTCTTATATAGATATAAATTGGCTCAGTATACATCCCTTTTCTAAGAAACTGAATGAACCATACAAAATTTAGTGGTACAAATACCATACCATGACAAATATTTTATTTCTTACATACTGGCATTAAGATATTATGCAAATAAGATTTTCATTTTTGAGATATGTAAATAAATTGACCTAGATATATCACACCAACAGAATAGCTTTTGTTAATTTTCATGAGCATAGTATTATGTCGTAATATGATATTAATACCCTAAAAGCTATGGTTTTGTAGATGCATCATGCAAATTCAATCTTGGCTGAAATCAGTAGTGATCAAGAATATATACAGTACAAATAGTTGGCTGAAGGTAGTAGTAGATAGAAGCCCCCTCATTGATTGTCTTAGAAAAAGAGGTCCAGCAAAACAAAATTATAAATGATAGAGTCGCTGGGTTAGCCGACTTCCTAGCATGATCAGATGGAGGCAGCCCGCCATGTGATCAGGTGATGGTGCTCACCTGGTACAAAAAAGAATTGCTTCTTTATACCTAAGAGGCTGAGACGGACGGAGATGCATCATGCTTATAGATCAATTAGAAAATTGATAGTGTTTTGCTTAATGTTGCAGCAGATTTGGCATGACCTTCGTATTGAGAACTTGGCCGGAGTGCTGGCTGCCGCCGCTGTGGAGGCACCAAAAACTGACGATGTGAATAGAATGGAAGTAGATGAGACTACTCTTGTTAGCTGCCGTGGAATAAAACAATCGGAGTCATGGAAAAGGAGTTTAACAGCGGCCGCTAAAACTCGTCGATGCTGGATCATGGAAGACGTGGTACAGGAGATCCTTTCTCCTTTTAATAGAGATATGGTTTTTTTAAATTAAGGCTAAAAAGGAAGAAGGTTTTCTCTTCTAGAAATACAACCATATGGACTCTGTAGTTTTGGGGCTCGTAAAATCTGATTAATGTGGGAATTTCTAGAAAGTCTATGATTAGTATAGGTATAGATTCCAGAAAAAGAATTACCGGGTCAGCCTTGTGTCAGCATGACGTCAGCGGGTCAATGAGGCGGCCCAGGTCAAACTGACCAGTGGGTCCCGCGTGTCAGTGACTAACCTTACTAACTTAGTTTAGTTAACACCAACCTAAGTTAATTAATAGGACGGGCCCCACCCATCATTGACACTAGGGAGGTCAAACCCCTGGTCAACCGGGGCTAAACCGCCGGCGGCTCGACGCCGGCGTCCACAGACGCGGCGGAGGGGTACGGGAATGGCCCTCTTGCGAGCAAATGAGCGGCGGAGGCCACCCGCGGGGAGCTGGAGCTCACCCGCATCCAGTGCGACACGTGGCAGTAGCTGGGACGGCCGGAGCTCGCGGGGAACAAGCTCGTGGCGGCGGCCAGCGTTCGGGTGTGCACGGCGATGTGGCTGCGGTGGTCGTGGCGGCGCGTGAGAGGCACCTACGGCAGCTACGCGGCGCGGGGAGCATGCTGGGCACGACGGCCGGGCCATTAGATGGCCGAGGGCACATCGGCGGCGAGCTCAGGCGGCGGCGCGTGCAGGTGAGAGCGGCGCGGTGGCTACGGTGTGCGAGAGAGAGAGAACGGAGAGCGGGAGAATGGTCAGTGGCTCACGGCGACTCGGGCGAGGCGGACGGCGAGCTCGGGGAGGGGCCGAAGCGGTCGGGGCAGCAAGGGGGATCTCCGGCGGCCGAATGGTGAGGACGAGGTCGGGGAGGCATCTCCGGGGCGTGCGAGCGCTCGGGGCTCGGCTAGCCTGGCGTAGCGGGCGGCGACGAGGCGCATGGACATGGCGAGGAGACGAGGGGGAGGCGGTGGCTTGCTCACGAGCGCGTCGGCCATGGCGGGGGAGGGTGAGGGAGAGAGCAGGAGGGGGAGAATGGGCGTCCAGGGGCTCGGGGCAGCGCCGAGGAGGCCCTTCGAGGCGTCGCGGTGGCGCGGGCGACGCAGGCAGGCAGGGAGGTGCGTGGCCCGCTCGACGCGTGTGCGCTGTCTCCCTCCTCTGCCTACTGGTGACTGGTGATACGTCTCCGACGTATCTATAATTTTTTATTATTCCATGCTATTATATTATCTGTTTTGGATGTTTTATATGCATTTATGTGCTATTTTATATATTTTTTGGACTAATTTATTAACCTAGAGCCCAGTGTCAGCTTATGTTTTTCCTTGTTTTTGAGTTTTACAGAAAAGGAATGCCAAACGGAGTCCAAATGGAATAAAACCTCCGCGATGATTTTTCTTGGACAAGAAGATACCCACGGAACTTGGAGATGAAATCAGAAGAGTCCCGAGGGCACCACAAGCCCTTCGGGCGCCCCCTGGCTTATGGGCCTCCCAGGAGTCCACCGACCTCCCTCTCAGCTCTATAAATTCATAAATATTCCAATATCAACAGAAGCATCCACCAAAATACTTTTTCGGCACCGTAAATTTTTGTTTTCTTGAGATCCCATCTTTGGTTCTTTTCCGTCATCCTGCTGAAGGGGGATTCGATCACGGAGGGCATCTACATCAACTCTATTGCCCTTCCGATGAAGCGTGAGTAGTTTACCATACACCTACGGGTCCATAGCTAGTAGCTAGATGGTTTTTTCTCTCTTTGATCTTCAATACAATGTTCTCATCGATGTTCTTGGAGATCTATCTGATGTAATCTTTCGCGGTGTGTTTGTCAAGATCGATGAATTGTGGTTTTATGATTAGATTATCTATGAATATTATTTGAGTCTCCTTTGAATTCTTATATGCATGATTTGATATCTTTGTATTTTTCTTTGAATTATCGGTTTGGTTTGGCCAACTAGATTGATTTTTCTTGCAATGTGAGAGGTGCTTAGTTTTGAGTTCAATCTTGCGATGTCCTCACCTAGTGACAAAGTAGGGGTTGCAAGGCACGTATTTGTATTGTTGCCACAAAAGATGGGGTTTTCATCATATTGCTTGAGTTTATCCCTCTACATCATGTCATCTTACTTAAGGTGTTACTCCGTTCTTATGAGCTTAATACTCAAGATGCATGCTGCATAGCGGTTGATGTGTGAAGTAATAGTAGTAGATGCAGGCAGGAGTCGGTCTACTTGACAGGGACGTGGTGCCTCTATATTCATAATCATTGCCTTGGATATCGTCATAACTTTGCGCTTTTCTGTCAATTGCTTGACGGTAATTTGTTCACCCACCGTATTATTTTCCTTCAGAAGAGAAGCTTCTAGTGAAACCTATGGCCCCCGGGTCTATTTTCCATCATATATATTTTCAGATTATAAATCAAAAAACCTAAAAATACCTTACTGCAATTTATTTACTTTTATTTTGTTTTACGTTTTAGTAATCTTTTATATCTAGCTCTATCAGATCTCACCTTTGCAAGTGACCGTGAAGGGACTGACAACCCCTTTATCGCATTGGGTGCAAGTGTTTGATTGTTTGTGTAGGTGCATAGATTGGGGACTTGCTTGTTTCTCCTACTCGGTTGATACCTTGGTTCTCAACTGAGGAAAATACTTATCTCTACTTTGCCGCATCACCCTTTCCTCTTAGGGAAAAACCAACGCAATCTCAAGAAGTAGCAATTGGCACCAGGCCAGGTGGGCCGGCCCAGTGGAGGTAAGTGGCCTGGGGGCCTTCTCTCTCTGCTTTTTCTGTTTTCCTTTTCTATTTTTTGCCGTTGTTTTTTATTTAGCAAAAATGCCAAACCACTTTGTAAAATGCTAAAAATATTTGTGGGCACTTGTGAAATTATTTCCAACAGCCCTCAAATGTTTTCAAGATTATTTGAACATTTAAAATTATTTATAAGATTTAAATGTCCAAATGCAAATACTTTATGGATTAATTCAAAAATCCAAAGTGTCCTAGAGAAATGATGAACTTTTATGAAGGGCATTTTGGGTTCATTGAAATCATTTTTAGTTGTGCCTTGTATTTTCAGGGGGGTGATGGGGTTTGCTGATCCCCATTTCAAGTTTAAAGAAAATTTAGACATGATTCATCACTCTACCTAGTCCAAGTGCAAATGCTAACTAGGGTTGTGACAGGTATGTCTATGTTGTTCATCTTGGGTGGGAAACAAACAGTAAAGCAATCATCATCTGTCTTTTTATTAAAGTAAAGCTATCATTAGCCTGCTATCATTATTTTTGGATCTATCCACTGGTTGTTATCATCACTCTAGATTTATGCATGCTCTCCTTGCATAATCTCACTATATTTTTTTCGTATGCATGTCAGATATTGTACACAGTCATGCTGAACATGTAGAGAAATAGAGAAGAGTTTTACGCGGCAATACAATGTCATGCAGACATCGCTCCATGGTGGGTGCAATGGCAAACCCTCCCCCCCTCTAGATTGTAATCCAGAGGAAGATATCTGTTCTGAGGCGGATTCAGACGGAGCTGACCACTCCTATTTATCCCCAGAGTTGTTTGCTCTAACTTGGCATGATGATGTTGGTCATATCATGCATATGTTGCCTTGCAGTGCCTACTTTTGACATCATATATGTCATCTGCTTAGTTTAGACATGTTCTGTAATGCCACCTGTTTAGTTTCTATATCATATGTTTGAATTATGCAATCTCAACTCTTTTAGCCAGCCATAATATATGTGAAATATGCAATGCCATCCTGATTAACTAGGCATCATATATTTGAATTATATCTTGCCAATCATTTTCTTCATTACATTTCCATTTGTTGACAATGTTTGTACATTCAACTACTGTTCCTGTAAATCAGCCATTTGAGTGGGTGATGGAAAAATTTGGAGTGAAAACAAGGTCTTCGGAGCGGATAGTGCTACCTGTCGAAGCATATCTCTTGCTAGGTCCTGATAGCTCCTCGGAGATGGATTTAGAGATAGATGACCAGTCCTATTTCCTCACCTAGGTGTATGCTCTAACTTGGCACGGTTATACTGCTCATATCATGCATATTGTGTGTTGCATTGCATAATTTAGACATCATATACACAATATTCAAATCATGTTTTTAGTTCAGACATCATATATGCGAATGCCCTCTGCTTAGTATATAAATCACACATGTGAATTATACCATGCGATCCTGATTACTTAAATAACATGTATGTGAATTATGTCATGCGAACCTGTTTACTAAAGGCATCATATAATTATCTCATGTCATCCTGTTTAGTTAGTCATCATATATTTGATTTATGTCATGCTATGCTATCCAGTTTAGATAGACATCATATATGTGAAATTATGTCATGCTATCCTTTTTAGTTAAACAATATACATGTGAACTATTTCATGCCCTCTTTTTCCCACACTATCTATTGCATCTGTCTCTCATACAAGGCCTGTACATTCAACTACTTTTCTTGTTTATCAGCCATTTGAATTGGAGGGGGTGATGGCAGTATCTAACAGAGTAAAAACACGGTCTTCAAATAAAACAGTGCTACCTCTTGGTGGAGATAGCACTCCGGTTGTACATGCACGGGAACTAGCCCTACCACACATAACCCAGACTCTCGTAGATTGTACCCTACTCCGATGGACAGAGAACCACCTTCACCCAATCTAACCCCAACCGTAGCAGATAGTAACCCAGTTCCAGTTGACACAGCACCATCTCCAGCACAGAGCTCCCAGACAAGAGCAGGTAGTATGGCAGCTCCAGTGCCCAAAGTGCCTGTACTACCATGGCGAACCCCAACTCCACCAGTTAGTACACCTATTCCCGTGGACGAAGCACAACCAGCCATTCGTAGTTTAGCATCTATCGCATTTGATGTTTTTAAATCCTATGTGCGTATCTTCCCATCATGGAAATATTATACTGAAGATGAAGGAAAAAGCCAGTTGCAGGTGTTCGTCCAGGAGTTATGCGTAAGTAATGTTATTCATGGCAAAGAATTTGCTTTGTCCCATACATTCTACCTCCATGCTGGTTATAATACAGCAAATCTTCCCATTTTTCTCTATAGAGAAGGACCGATTTTTAAACTCAGGATGCGGTAACTTGTGCTAATACCTCTTCTATCTTCAAGAATGCTTGGTGGTAGTATCGGAATTACCTGAAGAAAAAAAGTTTGCAAAAAAAAGGAATTACCTTAAGAAAACGTACTTCAGTCGCAAAGAAACTCATCGAATTCCCTTACTTTCTCCTGAGACACATTTATGGCACGATGACTCGGAACGCCTTGTTCTGTACTGGTCCCGAACCAAGAATGTGGTAAGGTCTATGAGCTCATTTTTTATTTTCAAGTACTATATACATGCGTCTTACTCTACTCTGTTCATGTAGAACAAGTGCTTAAACCTAAAGAAGAATTGTTCTCATTTAAGATTCCATTGCTATGGTGCATACTGCTTTGCTCTTGTATTAGTGTATTTACTCATACAAACTTATTTTTAAATTGAAGGATCCAATGGAAACTCCAATGGCACAACAGGTATGTTTAAACATGTTTCTTTAACACGTTTGCTCTTCTAAATTGCTCTGTTGATTTCAATTTCAATTGTGTATACAGTTGACTTCTCATATCATGCACATTACTAGCATCACAATAGAGCCAATAGTGTTGTTGTACATGTATACCCGTGTTACCGCTCTGAAATCTTTTTGTGCCATGTAGTTTCCCACACTTGTATTCTTTCAATGCTGCTTTGTCTTGAACTGATATGATTTGAACCGTGTCTCTATTTTGATTTGGCAAGACAATGCAGTGACCATAGGACACAGATATATGTTTGTTTGACGCTTTTATTATGTACTTACTACTTGGCAATAGAAGACTTGGTAGTTTAATCCTGCCCACCTTACTACTGAACTGGTTCACCGAAATGAGTTTCATATACTACATGCTAAACCTGTTATGTGTCTGCTTGTTTCTTCCTTTAGAATGCTGATAGAATATTTGGGAAGAGTACCTTATTAAGCAATGGTAAAGGAAGCAATGCAAATAAGGTTCAGGATAGTGAGACATCCTTGTTGGTCTCCAACAAGGCTGATAAAACGGCTAAGGAAAACTATCTTGAAGACAGTGAGACAACCCCAAAGTCCTGTCTTGATGTATTGTTCGAGTTACTGGCCACTACTGCTTGCACAAGCTCTTTGAACTCACTGTCTGAATCAGTTCGGTTTCTTGAGTCTCAACTACAAGCTGAAAGACGTCGATCAGCTGTGCTGCGACAAGAAGCCAAAGGACTGAGGCAAGTCCCTGGAGAATTCAGATGCATACTTTCTGGTGTAACATCAAGTGTTGGAGGATTTTAGCACCAAATAGGAAAAAGCTAATAAGCCTGCTAAGCTTATTGCCAGAATGGTGCATACCTAGGATAACGTTTCTTGAGCTCTCGTGAAGTTGTTTCAGGTATTGACTTGTTTTGCGGCCGCTCGTTTATTTGCACTAGTGTCCAATTTAGACGCCCAGTGTATGTAATATGCTGCTTTGTTCCCTATATTTGGACTGGTGGCGAACTATGATGCCCAGTGGATGTAATATGTGTAATAGCCGTAATATCCTAGCGTAAGTTGCTTGCTTATTTATTTCCTTATTGTCTTGTTTATTTGTTTGGTTGTAGTCACTGCAGTTCTTTTTCCGTGGTTTGCTAGTGGCAACAATAAAATATTTTTTAAAACTAGGCCGTAACAACCACAGACCGTTGTAACCATGGTCTTGCTATGTAGTGACCATGGGCCTCCTAGGGGCCGTAGGATCTATGGGCCTCCTACGGGCCATAGGATCAATGGGCCTTCTACGGGTGTTAGAATCAATGGGCCTTCTACGGGCCATACTATACATGGACCAATAAAGGACCGCAATATGGGCCGTAAACGGGCTAGAGTGGAAATCGTTTGTTTATGGACCGATCATAACGGGCCATTAATAGCCGATATGTATAACGGGCTTAAACGGGCCATATTTGATGACGCTAAGAAAACAACCCAACGGACCAACGGGCCACAAACGGGCCGACTATAACCACGGGCTGAATTTGGCCTGCAAGCGGAACAGGCCAGTAACGAATTGGAAGTAATCGAATGCTGGAAATGAGCCCAACAATAAATGGGCCCTTAGAAGGCCGAAAGATCTCACGGGCTAGAAAGGGCCCAATGGTATAATGGGCCATTAATGGGTATAAAAGCGATACACTGTTCATTATGGGCCAGTGTCATCACGGGCCGTTAATGGGCCAAGAGTTACAAAGGGCCTCATATGGGCCGAAAGACGTCATGGGCCATACATGGGCCGGAAGTTACAACGGGCTGGAATCATATTGGACAGCCCAGATGACGCTACTAGGCCTAGTTTGTATAGGCCATAACGAGCCGTGAGTTAGCGGGCTGTAAATGGGCTATGTGCGAACAGGCCATTAACAGGCTTTCCGTGGGCCGGACGGCTACCTCTTGACCAAGTCAAACGGGCTGTCCTTTTCACTTGAATGGACCACTGCTGGGCCATGCCATGTTTCGATGTATCATAGGCGCCTCCCGTCCAATGAGTGGATGACATATGTCCCAACGCTGAGCCGACATGTGGTTCCTTTGGCCATTGAGAATTTTACACGTGGAAAATCCCCATTGGTCCGGGCTGTTAACGGGTTATCGGATCCAAACCTGAACCCTATAGCTTAACGGCGACCCATTACGGTGGATGCCACATGTCGGTTACCCTTGACGAAAGCACTTCCATGATGCACCATTTATCGTCATGGAAGTGGACATTTCCGTGATGAAAATTTTAGTATTGTCATGGAACACTTCTACGACAGCACATGTATGACTATGTTGATGTTGTCATAAAATCGTCATGGATGTACATGCATGACAGAAAACTTGACCTACTGTGACAAATATGTATCATCACGGAAGTGGTTTTTTTGTAGTGTAGTGCTTCCACCGGAACACATGGATTGATCGGCATGTGTCCTTCTTTGCTCATGTGTCTGCCCCTACGGGGAAATGTCACGCGGTGTTTACCGAAGTCCTGATAGCTTGCTACAGCCCGGTTACACTCGCTGTTGACCGACACGTGCATTGCTGGGTCATGTATGCTCGTCCCTGTAAGTTTGTGCCACCTTTGGTTTACGACTAGTCATGTCGGCCTGGGTTCTCTGTCATATGGATGCCAGCGACAAAATCATATACGTGAGCCAAAAGGCGCAAACGGTTCCGGCCTAGGTAAGGATGCAGCCGTGGGGATACCGTGCGTGAGGCCGCAAAGTGATATGATGTGTTACATGCTAGATCGGTGTGACTTAGGATTAGGGTCCCGACACTCTGATAGCGGCGCAAGGCTTGTTGGTAGCGTGCAGCACACACAACTGCCCGAAGACGATCTTCGTCGAGGAGCACGGTATCGTCATGTCAGAGCTGCTGCTGCGCTACTTCATCGTAGGCAAGTACTCGAGGTGACTCGTATATGAGTTCCATGGGGAGCGCCACGTCTACACCATAAACTAGGGAGAAGGGTGTCTGGCTAGTAGCTCGATTCGGTGTCATTCTGAGTGACCAAAGAACCACCAACAACTCATCAATTCATCACCTCCCGCACTTGTGCAGCTTGTCGAAAGTTCTTGTCTTGAGCCCGCATAGCACATGAGCATTTGTCCTCTCTGCTAGCCCGTTACTCCTTGGATGAGCAACATAAGTGAATTAAACCTTGCTTCCAAGGCTCTGAATGTATTGCATGAAGGTGCGGCTCGTAAATTGTGTGCCGTTGTCAGTGATGACTCTGTTTGGAACTCCAAACCGGCAAACCAATCCTTTAAAGAACTTGATGATTGCCTCTGCAGTCACCCTCCTCACCGGCTCTACCTCAGGCCACTTTGTAAACTTGTCGATGCTGAGGTACAAGAACTCAAAGCCCCTGGTAGCACAAGGGAAGGGGCCCAAAATATCGGACCCCAGACCAAGAAAGCCTAGGAGAGAGGAATTGTCTGGAGGGCTTGAGATGGTTGATGTATGTTCTTTGAATGGAACTGGCATGCTTCACATCTCATTACTAGCTCAGTTGCATCCTGAAGGCTTTCCCGACAAGGGCTCTCGCTCCTATATGGGAACCACATACGCCTCCATGTATCTCTGCCAACAACTTCAGTCCATCTTCCCGGCAAATTCACCTCAATTGCACTCTGTTTGGTCTTTTTCTCCACAGGATGTCATCCACAAACTGATACATACTTGACTGACGTGCTACTTTTTCAGCTTGCTCGGGAAGTTCTCCTGTCTATAGAAACTGAACTATCTGTTGGGCCAATGCTGGAGCCCGAGGCTCGACAACAAGGAGTAGAGGCATTTCTTTGGCCGTGGAAGCGCTAACCTCGATGGCAAGAATCTGAGATTTTGCTCGAGGCTACTGCTAACCGGCAAGCGCATCATCACTCCCAACAACATTCTTGCCGGCTTTAGGGAGCTCTGTCGGAAAATTCTGGCCGGTGCTTAGTTTCCTTCTCTTCTTGGCTCTCGTTGAAGGGGTGACTGTCGGCTGATTCAAATGGAGCACAAAAGTTCCTGGTTCCATAAGAAGCTTTTGGGCAGCACATTTTGACAGTTGATCAACAATGTTGTTTTCTGCGTGAGGGATGTGCTCTGTTTGTAAACCATCAAAGTGTTCTTCCAATTTCCTCACCTCTCACATATGCCTCTATCAATGGGCTCTGGTAGTCCTTGTTCACTTGCTTCACTACAAGTTGTGTGTCTCCTCGAACAATCAACTTTTTGATTCCCAACTCCATTACAATTCTAAGGCCGACAAGCAGTCCATCGTACTCCATAGTATTGTTGGTAGCTTCCATCTGGGAAAGTGCATCTGAACCACATACTTGAGATGCTCTCCGGTGGGTGCGACAAGCAGCACTCCGGCACCGGCGCCTTGCAGCGAGAAAGCACCGTCAAAGAACATGACCCATTTCTTATTAGTTTCCTTGCCAGGGAGAGTTGATTCAGGGATCTCGTCATCCTGTGTTGGTGTCCACTCTGCAATGAACTCTGCTAGTGCTCTACTCTGAATGGTTGATGTACTTTCAAACTTGAGTACAAAAATCGATAGCTCCAGTGCCCACTCTACTATCCCGTCGGTTGCCTCTGGGTTCCTTAGAATGCGCTGCAACGGAAAGCGAATGACCATCGTGATCTCATGAGCCTGCAAGTAGTGGCACAACTTTCTTGAGGCCATAACTAGGCCAAGAAGCAACTTCTGTATGCCCGAATACCTTGATCTAGCCCCCTGCAAGAGCGAGCTGACAAAGTATATGGGTTGCTGCACCACCTTATTCTTCGGCACCATCGATCTGCTGATCGGTTATCTCCTCTTGCACTATCTTTGCTCCACCATTGTCAAGATCTACAATGGAGGATTCCGTTCTGTTAAGGGATGGCTTTGATGCTGCCATCTCTTTGTCACCAGCCTCCCTCTGCACAACTAGCGCAACACTAACCACTTGATTTGTTGCCGCTAAGTATAGCAGTAATGACTCCTGTGGCCTAGGTGCGACTAGGGTTGGCGCAGAGGACATGTATCTTTTCAGATCTTGTAGAGCAGCCTCCGCTTCCGGAGTCCATTTGACAGGGCCCACTCAGCAGATCTTGAAATGAACCTACACAGAGCTGCGATACATCCGGCAAGGCGTCACACATCCTTGATGGTCTTAGGTGCTTGAATCTGCTCAATGGCCTTGATCTTGTCGGGGTTTGCTCCAATCCCACGCTAATACATGAAGAACTCGAGAAGTTTGCTGGATGGGACACCGAACACACACTTCTCAGGGTTAAGCTTCATGTTGATCTTACGCAAGTTTGCGAATGTTTCCTCTAAATCTTTCATGACTGTTGATTTGTCCTTGGTTTTGACCACTATATCATCCATATAGGCTTCCATACATCTTCCTGTGCAGCTGTGGTTGAAAACCAATCTGAACTACTCTTGAAAATATCGAACCAGCACTCTTTAGTCCGAAAGGCATGCGTAGAAAGCAATACGTGCCACGTGGAGTAATGAATGCGGTCTTCTCCTCATCTTCCTTTGACATAAATATCTGGTGATATCCAGAGTATGCGTCAAGAAACGAGAGCAAGTCACAGCCGGCAGTGGAGTCCACAATGTGATTGATGCTCGGCAAGGGGAAAGGATGCTTGGGACATGCCTTGTTGAGGTCAGTGTAATCAATGCGAAATCTCCATTTCCCATTTGCCTTGCACACAATGACCGGATTCACCAACAAAGTTGGATGTAACACTCCCGTAACTAGGCCTGCTGGCTCAAGTTTCTTGATCTCTTCTACTATGAACTGTTGCTGTTCCAAAGCTTGCTTCCTAACCTTCTGCTTCACGAGCCAAGCATGAGGACAGATAGCTAAGTGGTGCTCAATTACCTCCTTGGGAACACCGAGGATGTCAGATGGTTGCCATGCAAACACATCTACATTCTCCCGCATTAAGGCAATGAGCGTGCTTTCCTATTTGCTATCTAGGTTGGCACCAACGGTAAAAGAACCGCTAGTGCCATCCTCCCTTGCTGTCACCTTCTTCATCATAGGTGGAGCGGCCCTAGTTTTCTTGCCGGTAGAGCTTTCTAGCAAGTCCTCAATGGGCGCGCAGCACTCCGAGGAGGTGCGCTTCCCCGAAGCCTTGCTGGATGTCTTGTCGGCTTTTCTTCTCCTTGGTGGGAGTTGTGGTCTTGACGGACTCAGCCGCCAATACTTCTCTGTAGAGCTTGTCCACACATGTAACCGCATCTTTCTTGTCGGAGTTGACGGTGATGACATCCATGGTCCCTGGCATCTTCCGGGTATTGTAGGCATCCCCCCCCCCCCCCCCCCCCCCCCCCCCCCCCCCCCCCCCCCCCCCCCCCCCCCCCCCCCCCCCCCCCCCCCCCCCCCCCCCCCCCCCCCCCCCCCCCCCCCCCCCCCCCCCGGGTCACATGACCCATCATTCAGAGCATACAAACAACGGAAGCATAACATGTCTGAGTACAGACAACTACAAATCGGTGATGACATCCATGGTCCCTGGCATCTTCCGGGTATTGTAGGCATAGTGGGATGCCGCCATAAATTTGGCCAAGGCTGGGCGACCAAGAATTCCATTAAATGGCAAGGGAATCTTGACAACATCGTACACGATCTTCTCGGTCCTATAATTCAACTCCCCGCCAAACATCACTGGCAGCGTGATTTTTCCCTTTGTCATGCTCCTCCCCGGGTCGATTCCCTGAAATATCCTGGTCTTTTTGAGCTCCTCCTCAAGAATTTGCAGCCCCTCGATCACCTCTGGGGAGATCAAGTTCAAGCCAGCCCCACCGTCAACTAGTATTTTCGTCACCTTGAGGTTGCGTATTGTCGGTGAGACCAACAACGGCAAACAACCGACCGCTATTGTGTGGTCAGGGTGGTCCTCAACATCGAAAATAATAGGCGTGTGATACCACTTGAGGGGCCTTTGCGCTTCCGCTGTCGGTTTCGCTGCATTGACCTCACGCGCCCATTGCTTGAGCTGGCAGTGAGAGGAGTGCAAAGACGCACCCCTGTCAATGCACATGGCTTCAGTTGCCTTCTGGAATTCAGGTTCACTCGACTCGTCATCATCCTCATCCTCACTGTCTTCTTCTTCTTCTTCTCTGTACCCCTGGCGGGCTTCTCTTTCTTCTGTTTAGCATTGCCATGGCGTCCACCTCAGCCGCCCCGACCCTTCTTACTGGATCCACCTGTGCCATCCTGGCCCTTCTAGTTGTCCCGCTTCACGTACTCAGCCTTCTGTTTCTCAACTAGCTGTTCAACTTGGCGGCACTCCTGGAGGTCGTGACCCTTGGTATATATGGTGAATCTTGCAGTACAACCCGTCAGATTTCCGGTCTTCTCTCCTACCCCGACAACCTGGCAATCAGCGCACGCAGCTGCTTCCTTGCAAGTGCCTTCCGCCTTTGTTTCTCTTGGCGGGGCTGGATTTTCCCTTGCGCTTCCTGTTGCGCCTTCGACCTTTCTTCCCCGAGGCGTTGTCGTCGTCATCGTCATCGTCATCGTCTGAGTCAACTTCAAGGCCATCCTCCTCCCCAAGAAGCCTTCTCCCTTCTTCAGCCCGTGCACACTTGTCTGCCGCTGTATAAAGCTCTTTGATGGTTTTTGGCAACTGTACGTGCATTTTCTCCCGCATCTTACGATTGCGCACGTTCTTGTGGAAGGCGGCAATCACAGCTCCCGGGTGCACACCTAGGATGCTGCGGTGTACATGGCTGGACCTCTGAATATATCTACACAGATCTTCCCCTTCCTTCTGTGGGATCACTGGCAAGTCACTGGGCAACCCGGGACCCTTCTGGCCTCTGGTGAAAGCGCCAACAAATTCGTTTCAAAGATCTAACCACGAGGAAATGGAGTTCTCCGGCAAGATCATCAGCCAGGCTCGCACATTGGGTTTGAGCACCAATGGGAAGTAGTTGGCCAAAATCTTTTCATCCCTTCCCCCGACAGCCCGCACAGTGATTGTGTAAATGCCCAAGAACTCTACCTGGTTTAGCTTGCCATCGTACTTTTCTGATACTTCGGGCTTGAATGCGCGGATGGATGGCCAACGGACTTAACATAGTTCGCGTGTGAAGGCAGGGCACCCGACCTCGTAAGGCAGTTACCCGCCAACAATGGGCACCGGCTCGTCGACGGTTGGGCCGTTGCGTTCGTATGATTGACGGCACGCCTCCCGGCATCGTTAAATGGTGGTGCGAGCATCTTCTGCTCGCCTCTCCAGCAACACTTACCGCTGATCATATTGCGTCTGCGGATCTTAGGAGGCCATCGACACATCGTCGGGCTATGCATCCCGCCACGTCTGCTGCGATTGCCCATGCTGTTGCAGGGGTTGTTGCCGTGGAGGTGATTGTACCGTTGGCGCACCGCCTACCACACGACCATCAGTTTGAGCCACGAGCGTAGTTGGCGGGCGCCATGAGGGTCCACCAACTATGATCTGTTTCCATCGGCAAACTCGATCAAGCTCTGGATGGTGGCTCTACATTCGTCCATCTTGTCAGCTACTAGAGGAAAATCCAGCATCATCTAGGCTCACTCCATCGCTTCGGTCACTATAGTGGGCATGTGGAAGCGTGAAGAACATGACGTCGCTTGTCGGGACCCCGATCCTAAGTCACACCGATCTAGCATGTAACACATCATATCACTTTGCGGCCTCACGCACGGTATTCCCATGGGTGCCACCTTACCTGGCCCGGGACCGTTTGCGCCTTTTGGCTTACGTATATGATAGTGTCGCTAGCATCCATATGACAAAGAACCCGGGCCGACATGACTAGTCGTAAACCCAAAGTGGCACTAACTTACAGGGACATGCATACATGACCCAGCAACGAACGTGTCGGTCATCAGCGAGTGAATCCGGGCTGTAGCAGCTGGGCTAATAGGACTCCGGAGAATCCGGGCTGTAGCGGGCTAACAGGACTCCGGTAGACATCGCGTGACATTTCCCTGAAGGGACAGACACAGGAACGAAGAAGGACACATGCCGGCCAACCTAAGTGTTCCGGAGCAGTAGCAAGCTACCATGGCTCAGTGGAAGCACTAGGAGACATTTCCCGGTAAGAGAGGCTACCAAGGATAAACAACTAGGTTGTCGGATCCCACACATAGCAATACACATTACACGTATGCATACCATGCAAGTATGTGTTGTACAACATGGCATCACAAAATAACTCAACAACTCATATAGACAAAGGCCCAGAAGAGCCACATAGCATTTATTACAAACAGGGGTCACATGACCCATCATTCAGAGCATACAAACAACGGAAGCCCCCCCCCCCCCCCCCCCCCCCCCCCCCCCCCCCCCCCCCCCCCCCCCCCCCCCCCCCCCCCCCCCCCCCCCCCCCCCCCCCCCCCCCCCCCCCCCCCCCCCCCCCCCCCCCCCCCCCCCCCCCCCCCCCCCCCCCCCCCCCCCCCCCCCCCCCCCCCCCCCCCCCCCCCCCCCCCCCCCCCCCCCCCCCCCCCCCCCCCCCCCCCCCCCCCCCCCCCCCCCCCCCCCCCCCCCCCCCCCCCCCCCCCCCCCCCCCCCCCCCCCCCCCCCCCCCCCCCCCCCCCCCCCCCCCCCCCCCCCCCCCCCCCCCCCCCCCCCCCCCCCCCCCCCCCCCCCCCCCCCCCCCCCCCCCCCCCCCCCCCCCCCCCCCCCCCCCCCCCCCCCCCCCCCCCCCCCCCCCCCCCCCCCCCCCCCCCCCCCCCCCCCCCCCCCCCCCCCCCCCCCCCCCCCCCCCCCCCCCCCCCCCCCCCCCCCCCCCCCCCCCCCCCCCCCCCCCCCCCCCCCCCCCCCCCCCCCCCCCCCCCCCCCCCCCCCCCCCCCCCCCCCCCCCCCCCCCCCCCCCCCCCCCCCCCCCCCCCCCCCCCCCCCCCCCCCCCCCCCCCCCCCCCCCCCCCCCCCCCCCCCCCCCCCCCCCCCCCCCCCCCCCCCCCCCCCCCCCCCCCCCCCCCCCCCCCCCCCCCCCCCCCCCCCCCCCCCCCCCCCCCCCCCCCCCCCCCCCCCCCCCCCCCCCCCCCCCCCCCCCCCCCCCCCCCCCCCCCCCCCCCCCCCCCCCCCCCCCCCCCCCCCCCCCCCCCCCCCCCCCCCCCCCCCCCCCCCCCCCCCCCCCCCCCCCCCCCCCCCCCCCCCCCCCCCCCCCCCCCCCCCCCCCCCCCCCCCCCCCCCCCCCCCCCCCCCCCCCCCCCCCCCCCCCCCCCCCCCCCCCCCCCCCCCCCCCCCCCCCCCCCCCCCCCCCCCCCCCCCCCCCCCCCCCCCCCCCCCCCCCCCCCCCCCCCCCCCCCCCCCCCCCCCCCCCCCCCCCCCCCCCCCCCCCCCCCCCCCCCCCCCCCCCCCCCCCCCCCCCCCCCCCCCCCCCCCCCCCCCCCCCCCCCCCCCCCCCCCCCCCCCCCCCCCCCCCCCCCCCCCCCCCCCCCCCCCCCCCCCCCCCCCCCCCCCCCCCCCCCCCCCCCCCCCCCCCCCCCCCCCCCCCCCCCCCCCCCCCCCCCCCCCCCCCCCCCCCCCCCCCCCCCCCCCCCCCCCCCCCCCCCCCCCCCCCCCCCCCCCCCCCCCCCCCCCCCCCCCCCCCCCCCCCCCCCCCCCCCCCCCCCCCCCCCCCCCCCCCCCCCCCCCCCCCCCCCCCCCCCCCCCCCCCCCCCCCCCCCCCCCCCCCCCCCCCCCCCCCCCCCCCCCCCCCCCCCCCCCCCCCCCCCCCCCCCCCCCCCCCCCCCCCCCCCCCCCCCCCCCCCCCCCCCCCCCCCCCCCCCCCCCCCCCCCCCCCCCCCCCCCCCCCCCCCCCCCCCCCCCCCCCCCCCCCCCCCCCCCCCCCCCCCCCCCCCCCCCCCCCCCCCCCCCCCCCCCCCCCCCCCCCCCCCCCCCCCCCCCCCCCCCCCCCCCCCCCCCCCCCCCCCCCCCCCCCCCCCCCCCCCCCCCCCCCCCCCCCCCCCCCCCCCCCCCCCCCCCCCCCCCCCCCCCCCCCCCCCCCCCCCCCCCCCCCCCCCCCCCCCCCCCCCCCCCCCCCCCCCCCCCCCCCCCCCCCCCCCCCCCCCCCCCCCCCCCCCCCCCCCCCCCCCCCCCCCCCCCCCCCCCCCCCCCGGCGATCTCGGGCGGCCGATGATGGAGACGACGGCAGTGACGATGATACGGTGCGTCCCCGGTTGCCTGGCTCATCGAGGACGTAGAAGACGTCGTGGCAGAGCTCTCGGGCGCGGAGAGAGGTCGAGGGGGAGGCGGTGGCTGCGGCAACAGCGAGCGGCGGCGACGGCAGAGCTCGGCTGTTCGCGGGAGAGAATGAGGGAGAGGGAGAGAGAGCGAATGAGAGGGAGGGCTCGATCCAGACGGCAGTGGCGACGTCAGCCAGCTCGTCGCGCTGGCAGGGGAGGGCAGGCAGGCAGCTCGCGTGGCGCGCGGAGCACGTGTGCGCGCCGGGCAAACGGCTCGCCTACTGGCGCGAGGTGGGGGATGGTGCGGTGGCCAGTTGGGCTGGGCCAGAGCGGCAGCAGGCCAGGTAAGTCGGCCCAGGTAAAGTCCAGGTAAGGGCTTTTCCCCTTTTTTGTTTTCTTTTCTATTTCTGACATTTGTTTGATTTAGTTTTAGGCACTAAATCATTTTCTTTTCTTCTGATAAAATTTTGTAGGGACTATTTGGATTATTCCAAAGCCCCTCACCAAAAATCAGAATTATTGGAGCAATAAAGTATTTATAGTATTTATTTGCTCCAACTCAAAATACAATATGTGTTAATTAAACAATCCAAAATGTCATACAAAAATGTGCATCACCTCTGGTTGCTATTTCCAGCATTTACCAAAAATGATGAACATTTTTGAAGGCCATTTGGGTTCACTGAAAAATATTTTTAGTTGAACCTATTTGAAATTCATTGATGCTAGGGTTTGAACATCCCCCAATTCAAGTTCATTTGAATTTTAAACATGATGCAAACAACAGTAGCTAGCCTAGAGCATACCAGAACTAGGGATGTGACAACTCGCCCCCACTTGAAAGAATCTCGTCCCGAGATTCAGGAGTCGGCGGAAAAAGAGTAGGGTACTACAATCGAAGACGATCTTCTCGTTCCCAAGTAGCTTCTCTCTCAGAATGATGAGACCACTGAACCTTGAGACACTTGATGTTGTGACATCGAGTGACATGCTCTGCTTGATCAAGAATGTGAACAGGGTACTCTCGATATGTGAGGTTATCTTGGAGATCAAGCGTTTCGTGGTCCACTCCGCGGATGGGATCCGAGAAGCAACGCCTGAGTTGAGAGACGTGGAAGACATCATGAACTCGAGAAAGATGTGGGGGTAGTTCCAACTGGTAGGCAATCTCTCCTCGTTTAGCGAGAATGCAAAAAGGACCAATGTAACGAGGAGCCAACTTGCCCTTGATACCGAAATGATGGGTACCCTTCAAAGGAGTAACCCGAAGGTAAGCCTTGTCGCCAACTTCATAAGCCACTTCCTTATGACGACGGTCATACTGGCTCTTTTGACGAGATTGGGCTGTTTTCAAATTCTCACGAATAACGCGAACTTGCTCTTCTGCTTCCTGGATCATGTCCGGTCCAAAGAATTGTCTTTCACCGGTTTCTGACCAGTTCAAAGGTGTTCGACATCTTCGTCCATAAAGAATTTCGAAAGGAGCTTTCTTAAGACTGGATTGGTAGCTATTATTATAAGAAAACTCAGCGAAAGGAAGGGACTTCTCCCAATCCATACCGAATGAGATAACACAAGCTCTAAGCATGTCTTCGAGAATTTGATTGACCCGTTCGACCTGACCACTTGACTGAGGGTCGAAAGCGGTACTGAAAGAAAGATGGGTTCCCATGGCAGTCTAGAAACTCTCCCAGAAATGAGAAGTGAAAAGACTACCACGGTCTGAATTGATCTCTAGTGGGACACCATGTAGTGACACTATTCGAGAAATATATAAGTCAGCAAGCTGACTAGCAGTGATACTCTCTCGAACAGGTAGGAAGTGAGCCACTTTGGAAAGACGATCAATGACTACGAAGATAGCATTATTCCCTCTCTTGGTCCTGGGAAAGCCGGTGATGAAGTCCATACCAACTTTATCCCATTTCCACTCAGGAATAGCTAAAGGCTGAAGGGTGCCAGCAGGTCTCTGATGCTCTGCCTTAACGCGACGACAAACGTCACAGTTAGCATTGAACTCAGCAATTTCTCTCTTCATCCTAGTCCACCAGAACCTCTGGCGTAGGTCCTGATACATCTTAGTACTACCGGGATGAATCATGAGAGGGGATTCATGAGCCTCCTTAAGGATCAGTTGCCGAAGATGTTGATTCTTGGGAACTACCAAGCGGTTCTCAAAGAAAACAACACCTCGATCATCCATAGAGAAACAACCAACAACTCCCTTATTAATGTTTCTCTTGATCCGGGAAATTCCCGTATCTTGCTTCTGAGCAGAGATGATCTGATCCACAAGAGTAGGTTTCGCCACCAAGGTAGAAAGGAATCCGTGAGGAGCAATGTGAAGGTTAAGCTTACAGAATTCCTCATGGAGAAGTGGCTGACCCTGTTGCAACATGAGATTGTTGCAATAGGACTTACGACTTAGTGCATCAGCCATGACATTGGCCTTACCGGGAGTGTAAGTAATCCCTAAGTTGTAATATGAGATCAGCTCCAACCAACGTCTTTGCCTAAGGTTCAAATCTGGTTGGGTGAAGATATACTTGAGACTCTGGTGATCGGAGTAGATCTCGCAACGTTTACCAAGAAGGTAATGTCGCCATGTCTTAAGTGCATAGACTACGGCTGCAAGCTCTAGATCATGTGTAGGACAATTCTCCTCATGTGGATGCAACTGTCGAGATGCATAGGCAATCACATGACGATCCTGCATAAGAATGCAACCTAGTCCCTGTCATGAGGCATCACAATAATAACAAAGTCCTTAGTGAAATCCGGTGGCACAAGTATGGGAGCAGAAGTCAGGCGTCTTTTCAGTTCCTGAAAACTGTGCTCACACTGTGGGGACCACTCAAACTTTTTATCTTTCTTGAGAAGTTCCGTGAGAGGTTTGGCCACTTTGGAGAAGTTTTCATCGAAGCGGCAACAATAACTTACTAGACCAAGGAAACTCCTAACTTGCTTAACCGTTTCAGGCGGAGTCCAATCAAGAACGGCCTGAACTCTCTCGGGATTTACAGCAATGCCCTTACCAGAGATTACGTGGCCGAGATAGGTCACTTCTGGCAACCAAAATTCGCACTTGGAGAACTTGGCATAAAGGCGGTGCTCTCTGAGTTTTTCTAGCACAAGTCTAAGGTGTTCGACATGCTCTTCCTTGTTCTTCGAGTAAATAAGAATATCATCGAGGTAAACCACGACGAACTTATCTAAGTACTCCATGAAGATCGAGTTCATCAAGCGGGAGAATGTAGCTGGAGCATTGGTTAGACCAAAGGACATGACGGTGTACTCGTACTGGCCATAACGAGTGACAAAAGCCGTCTTAGGAATGTCCCCGTTTCTGATCTTGATTTGGTGGTAGCCTAACCTCAAATCCATCTTAGAGAAGACTGAGGATCCAGCGAGCTAATCATACAAATCGTTGATCCTGGGGAGCGGATGCTTGTTCTTTATCGTGACCAAGTTAACGGGACGATAATCTACAACCATTCGGTCCGTACCATCCTTCTTCTTGACGAAGAGGACGGGGCAAGCCCAAGGAGAAGAACTAGGACGAATGAAACCCTTTTGCAAGGACTCATCAAGTTGTTTCTTAAGCTCAGCTAGTTCTAAGGGTGCCATCTTGTAAGGTCTCCTATAGATTGGTGCGGTTCCTGGGACAGGATCTATGACAAACTCTACATCTCTGTCAGGTAGAATACCTGGCAGTTCTTCTGGAAAGACATCCGGAAAGTCACGGACTACCGGGATATCCTCAAGTTCTGGAAGAGGGCTGGCATTAAGAGAATAAAGCTGACGCTTTGCAACTCTAGTGGAGACAGTGACTATCTTGCCAGATGGATGTGTAAGCTGAACAGACCTGGTGAAACAATCAATCTTGGCATGATGAGCTGTCATCCAGTCCATACCCAAGATGATGTTAATATCTAAAGACTTGAGGGCTACAAGTGATGCAAGGAATACAAGTCTGTCAACAAGGATTTCATTACCATGGCTTATTCTGGTAGTTTGCCATCTTGACCCTGGAGTTTGGATTTCAAGTGGAGTTGGCATATCACAAAATGATATGTCGTGCAAACGAGCATAGCCTTCAGAGATGAAGGAGTGAGATGCTCCGGTATCGAATAGAACCGAAGCTGGATGGCAATTGACAAGGAGTGTACCAAGAACGACATCCGGATCATCCTGAGCGTTCTTAGCTGAGACGTGATGCCCCCCCCCCCCCCCCCCCCCCCCCCCCCCCCCCCCCCCCCCCCCCCCCCCCCCCCCCCCCCCCCCCCCCCCCCCCCCCCCCCCCCCCCCCCCCCCCCCCCCCCCCCCCCCCCCCCCCCCCAAAACGAAACCAAGGACAGAATCAATATCAACTGCTAGGATGCACGACATCCGGATCATCCTGAGCGTTCTTAGCTGAGACGTGATGCACACGTCCATGTTCAGTGGAAGCTAACTTGACACTGATCATCTTGCGTGATGGCTTACCATGGCCAACAGACTTCTCAGGCTGGGGTGTAGCATAGTTGGCTTGAGAGCAGTCACGTGCATAGTGTCCTGGCTTTCCGCATGTGAAGCAAGTCCCTGAAGTTGGACGTGGACCCGCATTGACAAGCGGTCTACCAATAGTCTTGGGTGGAGCATACTGCTGAACTGGGTGAGGCGCCACATAAGATGGCCTCGGTGAATATCCGGGTGGAAGAGCGGAGTTCGGAACCCAAATCCGGCGCTTCTGAGAACTAGAACTGGAGGAAGAAACCAAATCACGGGTGTGCTTATGAGACTCCTCGTAAGTGAGCTGAGCTGTCTCCGCATTAATGGCCTTGTTCACAAGAGCCTGGAATGTATTGCAATGGTGCAAGTGGAGATCACGACGCAACTTGGGGTTGAGACCCTTCCGGAACCTAGCCTGCTTCTTGGTGTCTGTGGACACCTCCTCTGTAGCATAGCGGGCGAGGTTCTCAAACTCTCTACTGTAAGCATCAACAACCATCTTACCCTGGGTGAAACTACATAACTCTTCTCTCTTGTGGTCAATGAGAGCCAGAGGAATGTGATGCTCGCGAAAAGCCTCAGTGAAATCTCTCCAGGTAGGTATCTGGCCAGCTGGAAGCATAGCCTCATAGTTCTGCCACCAAAGACTAGCAGGACCTTCCAGGTGATATGCCGCATAGGTGACCTTATCACCTTCAGCTATGTTCATAGAACGCAGCTTGTGAGTGATACTACGGAGCCAGTCATCTGCATCGAGTGGCTCAATGGAATGATGGAAGGTGGGTGGGTTCAGACCAATGAAGTCGGTAATGGAAACCAACTCATTACGCCGATGTGTGGTGTTCTGCTCAATCCGTGCCAACAAGCGGTTGGTCTCACGCTTGTTCATCGCAACCTCTAACATGAACTTTGCGAACGAAGACTGTTTGGGAGGATCCTCATCCCTACCATCTCCGTGGTTCAGGCTACGAGCAACAGAACTTCGGGTAACTGACGACATCCTGGAAAACGAAACCAAGGACAGAATCAATATCAACTGCTAGGATGCAGAATATAGCACAAGGAATTAGTATCTCTCAAACTCCTAGGACAATTTCGGTAGCATAACGGCAGTAAAATGCTCAAATTGAGACATCCTGCAAACGATGGGGTAGAACCACACTCAACATCATCACTCAAGGTTCTGAGATAGTACTAAACAAACTACACCGAAAGTACTCAAAAACTGGAATATGACTCTGATCAACCCATCCTATGGGAGTACGGAGTAGTAACTCGTGATCCTGATAGACAGAAGAGAAAGCCTAGTTCCTTAACCCCGTAGGAAGATAGGATGACTCAGATCAGAAGGCATGAGGTATAAGGAGTAAAAAGCGCCTTACGTTCCCTTCCACAATCAATTCCCTTACATAACTAAAGAATTTCTAGACTCAACTTCGACCAGTTTGGCTTGGTAATCCTACAGGCAGTCAGGCTCTGATACCAAAGCTGTCGGGACCCCGATCCTAAGTCACACCGATCTAGCATGTAACACATCATATCACTTTGCGGCCTCATGCACGGTATTCCCACGGGTGCCAACTTACCTGGCCCGGGACCGTTTGCGCCTTTTGGCTCACGTATATGATAGTGTCGCTAGCATCCATATGACAAAGAACCCGGGCCGACATGACTAGTTGTAAACCCAAAGTGGCACTAACTTATAGGGACAGGCATACATGACCGAGCAACGAACGTGTCGGTCATCAGCGAGTGAATTCGGGCTGTAGCAGCTGGGCTAACAGGACTCCGGAGAATCCGGGCTATAGCAGGCTAACAGGACTCCGGTAGACATCGCGTGACATTTCCCCGAAGGGACAGACACAGGAATGAAGAAGGACACATGCCGGCCAACCTAAGTGTTCCGTAGCAGTAGCAAGCTGCCATGGCTCAGTGGAAGCACTAGGAGACATTTCCCGGTAAGGGAGGCTACCAAGGATAAACAACTAGGTTGTCGGATCCCACACATAGCAATACACATTACACGTACGCATAACATGCAAGTATGTGCTGTACAACATGGCATCACAACATAACTCAACAACTCATATAGACAAAGGCCCAGAAGAGCCACATAGCATTTATTACAAACAGGGGTCACATGACCCATCATTCAGAGCATACAAACAACGGAAGCATAACTTGTCTGAGTACAGACAACTACAAATGAAAAAAGCTGAGAAGCCTGACTATCTACAAGTCCCTCCCAAGGGTACAAGATCGTAGCTGAGGTAACAAGCTACTCGTCGAAGTCCAAGCGGAACTACTAGTGAGACAGATGTCTCATCTGCAAAACATAAATTAAGCAAATGTGAGTACAAAGATACTCAGCAAGACTTACATTAGATCCTATCATACATGCATTAGTTTCAAGAAGGCAATGTGGGGTTTAGTTGCAGCAAGCCAGCTTTGACTTAGTGGCTATCCTGTTCTACGACTACGAGTAAGTTCTTTGAGGTGGGAAAGCGCACACGAGTCCACTAATCACCACATCAATACACTACTATGGATTCATTCCCGTCTCCCTACGAGAAGGTCATCCATAGCAATCACACTCGTCTTGAGCATTTTAGAGCATCCACTTTAAGTTGTCTATGTACCACATAAGCATCCAAGAAGTACATAACCGCGGACCTGGCTATTCGAATAGATCATGTTAACCCTGCAGGGGTGTACTTCTTCACACACGCTCTCGCCACTTACCGCCATGTACACGTCATGTATCTCGGCAACCTTCAAGCGGAAGCCTGGCGAGGGTGTCGTCCACGACCTGACTAACCACGCAAGACTCCAATCCAGGTTTATCGCCTATTCGGGTTCAATCCGCAAGGAGATCTGGCCGGGGTTTCACTCACGACCCCAAACGATGTGTACAGGGTTCCCGAGCCCACCATCCGGGTGCCACTCGGTACACCGGGCCACGGTGCCTAGTCTGTCCCAAGTCCACCCTGCCGGGTGCCACTCGGTAGAAAAATAGCACTACCTACAAACACCAGAAACTAGTTGCGACTCCTCGACAGAGATCAAGTTGGTTAATAAGTCGAGAGAGCTTGGAGCGCCTGGAGCCCAATGTGTGGTAGTAGCTAGTCATTGGACAACTTACACAGAACTCAGTTCTTAAGGACGGTCCCAATGAGACAACCCACCATGTACTTCTACATGGCCTCTCACCGCTACCTTTACCAAATCGTGTTCACACGCTTAACTCTCAGCACCAGAACATATCATAACACTCCAATCCATTCCCAATGAATCAGACCTGACACAACTCTAAGCAATAGCAGGCATGGCATGGTAGAAACACAACATGGCTCAATCAACCCCCCCCCCCCCCCCCCCCCCCCCCCCCCCCCCCCCCCCCCCCCCCCCCCCCCCCCCCCCCCCCCCCCCCCCCCCCCCCCCCCCCCCCCCCCCCCCCCCCCCCCCCCCCCCCCCCCCCCCCCCCCCCCCCCCCCCCCCCCCCCCCCCCCCCCCCCCCCCCCCCCCCCCCCCCCCCCCCCCCCCCCCCCCCCCCCCCCCCCCCCCCCCCCCCCCCCCCCCCCCCCCCCCCCCCCCCCCCCCCCCCCCCCCCCCCCCCCCCCCCCCCCCCCCCCCCCCCCCCCCCCCCCCCCCCCCCCCCCCCCCCCCCCCCCCCCCCCCCCCCCCCCCCCCCCCCCCCCCCCCCCCCCCCCCCCCCCCCCCCCCCCCCCCCCCCCCCCCCCCCCCCCCCCCCCCCCCCCCCCCCCCCCCCCCCCCCCCCCCCCCCCCCCCCCCCCCCCCCCCCCCCCCCCCCCCCCCCCCCCCCCCCCCCCCCCCCCCCCCCCCCCCCCCCCCCCCCCCCCCCCCCCCCCCCCCCCCCCCCCCCCCCCCCCCCCCCCCCCCCCCCCCCCCCCCCCCCCCCCCCCCCCCCCCCCCCCCCCCCCCCCCCCCCCCCCCCCCCCCCCCCCCCCCCCCCCCCCCCCCCCCCCCCCCCCCCCCCCCCCCCCCCCCCCCCCCCCCCCCCCCCCCCCCCCCCCCCCCCCCCCCCCCCCCCCCCCCCCCCCCCCCCCCCCCCCCCCCCCCCCCCCCCCCCCCCCCCCCCCCCCCCCCCCCCCCCCCCCCCCCCCCCCCCCCCCCCCCCCCCCCCCCCCCCCCCCCCCCCCCCCCCCCCCCCCCCCCCCCCCCCCCCCCCCCCCCCCCCCCCCCCCCCCCCCCCCCCCCCCCCCCCCCCCCCCCCCCCCCCCCCCCCCCCCCCCCCCCCCCCCCCCCCCCCCCCCCCCCCCCCCCCCCCCCCCCCCCCCCCCCCCCCCCCCCCCCCCCCCCCCCCCCCCCCCCCCCCCCCCCCCCCCCCCCCCCCCCCCCCCCCCCCCCCCCCCCCCCCCCCCCCCCCCCCCCCCCCCCCCCCCCCCCCCCCCCCCCCCCCCCCCCCCCCCCCCCCCCCCCCCCCCCCCCCCCCCCCCCCCCCCCCCCCCCCCCCCCCCCCCCCCCCCCCCCCCCCCCCCCCCCCCCCCCCCCCCCCCCCCCCCCCCCCCCCCCCCCCCCCCCCCCCCCCCCCCCCCCCCCCCCCCCCCCCCCCCCCCCCCCCCCCCCCCCCCCCCCCCCCCCCCCCCCCCCCCCCCCCCCCCCCCCCCCCCCCCCCCCCCCCCCCCCCCCCCCCCCCCCCCCCCCCCCCCCCCCCCCCCCCCCCCCCCCCCCCCCCCCCCCCCCCCCCCCCCCCCCCCCCCCCCCCCCCCCCCCCCCCCCCCCCCCCCCCCCCCCCCCCCCCCCCCCCCCCCCCCCCCCCCCCCCCCCCCCCCCCCCCCCCCCCCCCCCCCCCCCCCCCCCCCCCCCCCCCCCCCCCCCCCCCCCCCCCCCCCCCCCCCCCCCCCCCCCCCCCCCCCCCCCCCCCCCCCCCCCCCCCCCCCCCCCCCCCCCCCCCCCCCCCCCCCCCCCCCCCCCCCCCCCCCCCCCCCCCCCCCCCCCCCCCCCCCCCCCCCCCCCCCCCCCCCCCCCCCCCCCCCCCCCCCCCCCCCCCCCCCCCCCCCCCCCCCCCCCCCCCCCCCCCCCCCCCCCCCCCCCCCCCCCCCCCCCCCCCCCCCCCCCCCCCCCCCCCCCCCCCCCCCCCCCCCCCCCCCCCCCCCCCCCCCCCCCCCCCCCCCCCCCCCCCCCCCCCCCCCCCCCCCCCCCCCCCCCCCCCCCCCCCCCCCCCCCCCCCCCCCCCCCCCCCCCCCCCCCCCCCCCCCCCCCCCCCCCCCCCCCCCCCCCCCCCCCCCCCCCCCCCCCCCCCCCCCCCCCCCCCCCCCCCCCCCCCCCCCCCCCCCCCCCCCCCCCCCCCCCCCCCCCCCCCCCCCCCCCCCCCCCCCCCCCCCCCCCCCCCCCCCCCCCCCCCCCCCCCCCCCCCCCCCCCCCCCCCCCCCCCCCCCCCCCCCCCCCCCCCCCCCCCCCCCCCCCCCCCCCCCCCCCCCCCCCCCCCCCCCCCCCCCCCCCCCCCCCCCCCCCCCCCCCCCCCCCCCCCCCCCCCCCCCCCCCCCCCCCCCCCCCCCCCCCCCCCCCCCCCCCCCCCCCCCCCCCCCCCCCCCCCCCCCCCCCCCCCCCCCCCCCCCCCCCCCCCCCCCCCCCCCCCCCCCCCCCCCCCCCCCCCCCCCCCCCCCCCCCCCCCCCCCCCCCCCCCCCCCCCCCCCCCCCCCCCCCCCCCCCCCCCCCCCCCCCCCCCCCCCCCCCCCCCCCCCCCCCCCCCCCCCCCCCCCCCCCCCCCCCCCCCCCCCCCCCCCCCCCCCCCCCCCCCCCCCCCCCCCCCCCCCCCCCCCCCCCCCCCCCCCCCCCCCCCCCCCCCCCCCCCCCCCCCCCCCCCCCCCCCCCCCCCCCCCCCCCCCCCCCCCCCCCCCCCCCCCCCCCCCCCCCCCCCCCCCCCCCCCCCCCCCCCCCCCCCCCCCCCCCCCCCCCCCCCCCCCCCCCCCCCCCCCCCCCCCCCCCCCCCCCCCCCCCCCCCCCCCCCCCCCCCCCCCCCCCCCCCCCCCCCCCCCCCCCCCCCCCCCCCCCCCCCCCCCCCCCCCCCCCCCCCCCCCCCCCCCCCCCCCCCCCCCCCCCCCCCCCCCCCCCCCCCCCCCCCCCCCCCCCCCCCCCCCCCCCCCCCCCCCCCCCCCCCCCCCCCCCCCCCCCCCCCCCCCCCCCCCCCCCCCCCCCCCCCCCCCCCCCCCCCCCCCCCCCCCCCCCCCCCCCCCCCCCCCCCCCCCCCCCCCCCCCCCCCCCCCCCCCCCCCCCCCCCCCCCCCCCCCCCCCCCCCCCCCCCCCCCCCCCCCCCCCCCCCCCCCCCCCCCCCCCCCCCCCCCCCCCCCCCCCCCCCCCCCCCCCCCCCCCCCCCCCCCCCCCCCCCCCCCCCCCCCCCCCCCCCCCCCCCCCCCCCCCCCCCCCCCCCCCCCCCCCCCCCCCCCCCCCCCCCCCCCCCCCCCCCCCCCCCCCCCCCCCCCCCCCCCCCCCCCCCCCCCCCCCCCCCCCCCCCCCCCCCCCCCCCCCCCCCCCCCCCCCCCCCCCCCCCCCCCCCCCCCCCCCCCCCCCCCCCCCCCCCCCCCCCCCCCCCCCCCCCCCCCCCCCCCCCCCCCCCCCCCCCCCCCCCCCCCCCCCCCCCCCCCCCCCCCCCCCCCCCCCCCCCCCCCCCCCCCCCCCCCCCCCCCCCCCCCCCCCCCCCCCCCCCCCCCCCCCCCCCCCCCCCCCCCCCCCCCCCCCCCCCCCCCCCCCCCCCCCCCCCCCCCCCCCCCCCCCCCCCCCCCCCCCCCCCCCCCCCCCCCCCCCCCCCCCCCCCCCCCCCCCCCCCCCCCCCCCCCCCCCCCCCCCCCCCCCCCCCCCCCCCCCCCCCCCCCCCCCCCCCCCCCCCCCCCCCCCCCCCCCCCCCCCCCCCCCCCCCCCCCCCCCCCCCCCCCCCCCCCCCCCCCCCCCCCCCCCCCCCCCCCCCCCCCCCCCCCCCCCCCCCCCCCCCCCCCCCCCCCCCCCCCCCCCCCCCCCCCCCCCCCCCCCCCCCCCCCCCCCCCCCCCCCCGAGCCTGACTGCCTGTAGGATTACCAAGCCAAACTGGTCGAAGTTGAGTCTAGGAATTCTTTAGTTATGTAAGGGAATTGATTGTGGAAGGGAACGTAAGGCTCTTTTTACTCCTTATACCTTATGCCCTTCTGATCTGAGTCATCCTATCTTCCTACGGGGTTACGGAACTAGGCTTTCTCTTCTGTCTATCAGGATCACGAGTTACTACTCCGTAGTCTCATAGGATTGGTTGATCAGAGTTATATTGCAGTTTTTGAGTACTTCCGGTGTAGTTGTTTAGTATTATCACAGAACCTTGAGTGATGATGTTGAGTATGGTACTACCCCATCATTGCAGGATGTCTCATTTTGAGCATTTTACTGCCGTTATGCTGCCGGAATTGTCCTAGGAGTTTGAGAGATACTAATCCCTTGTGCTATATTCTACATCCTAGCAGTTGATGTTGACTCCATCCTTGGTTTCGTTTCTCAGGATGTCGTCAGCTAACCGAAGTTCTGTTGCTCGTAGTCGGAACCACGGAGATGGTAGGGATGAGGATCCTCCCGACCAGCCTTCGTTGGCAGAGTTCATGTTAGAGATGGAGAGGAACAAGCGTGAATCTAACCGCTTGTTAGCACGTATTGAGGAGAACACCGCACATCAGTACAAAGAGTCAGTGACCATCTATGACTTCATTGGTCTGAAACCCCCTACCTTCCATCATTCCATTGAGCCACTCAATGTAGATGACTGGCTCCGTAGTATCACTCACAAGCTGCATTCTGCGAACGTAGCTGAAAGTGACAAGGTCACCTATGCTGCATATCACCTGGAGGGTCCTGCTAGTCTTTGGTGGCAAAACCATGAGGCTATGCTTCCAGCTGGTCAGACACCTACCTAGAGAGATTTCACTGAAGCTTTTCGTGAACATCACATTCCTCAAGCTCTCATTGACCGCAAGAGAGAAGAGTTCTGTAGTTTCACCCAGGGTAAGATGGCTGTTGATGCTTACAGTAGAGAGTTTGAGAACCTCGCCCGCTATGCTACAGAGGAGGTGTCCACGGACACCAAGAAGCATGCTAGGTTCCGGAAGGGTCTCAACCCCAAGTTGCGTCGTGATCTCCACCTGCATCATTGTGATACATTCCAGGCTCTTGTGAACAAGGCCATTAATGCGGAGACAGCTCAGCTCACTTACGAGGAGTCTCGTAAGCACACCCGTGATTTGGGTCCTTCCTCTGGTTCTAGTTCTCAGAAGTGCCGGATTTGGGTTCCGAACTCTGCTCTTCCACCCGGTTATTCACCGAGGCCATCTTATGTGGCACCTCACCCAGTTCAGCAGTATGCTCCACCCAGGCCTATTGGTAGACCGCTTGTCAATGCGGGTCCACATCCAACTTCAGGTACTTGCTTCACATGCGGAGAGCCAGGACACTATGCACGTGACTGCTCTCAAACCAACTATGCTCCACCCCCGCCTGAGAAGTCTGTTGGCCGTGGTAAGCCACCATGCAAGATGATCAGTGTCAAGTCAGCTCCCACCGAACGTGGACGTGTGCATCACGTCTCAGCTAAAGACGCTCATGATGATCTGGATGTCGTTCTTGGTACACTCCTTGTCAATTGTCATCCAGCATCGGTTTTGTTCGATACTGGAGCATCTCACTCCTTCATTTCTGAAAGCTATGCCAGCTTGCACAACATATTATTTTGTGATATGCCCTCTCCACTAGTCATTCAAACTCCTGGATCCAAATGGCAAACTTCTAGTGTAAGCCATGGTAATGAAATCCTTGTCGACAAACTTGTATTCCTTGCATCACTTCTAGCTCTCAAGTCTACAGATATCAACATCATCTTGGGTATGGATTGGATGAAAGCCCATTATGCCAAGATTGATTGTTTCACCAGGTCTGTTCAGCTTACACACCCATCTGGCAAGATAGTCACTGTCTCTACTAGAGTTGCAAAGCGTCAACTCTATTCTCTTAATGCCAGCCCTCTTCCAGACCTTGAAGATATCCCGGTAGTACGTGGCTTTCCGGATGTCTTTCCAGAGGAACTGCCAGGTATTCCACCTGACAGAGATGTAGAGTTCGTCATAGATCTTATTCCAGGAACCGCCCCAATTTCTAGGAGACCTTACAAGATGGCACCCTTAGAAAACAACTTGATGAATCCTTGCAAAAGGGTTTCATCCATCCTAGTTCTTCTCCCTGGGCTTGCCCCGTCCTCTTCGTCAAGAAGAAGGATGGTACGGATCGGATGGTTGTAGATTATCGTCCCGTTAATTTGGTCACGATAAAGAACAAGTATCCGCTCCCCAGGATCAATGATTTGTATGATCAGCTCGCTGGATCCTCAGTCTTTTCCAAGATGGATTTGAGGTTAGGCTACCACCAAATCAAGATTAGAAACGGGGACATTCCTAAAACGGCTTTTGTCACTCGTTATGGCCAGTACGAGTACACCGTCATGTCTTTTGGTCTAACCAATGCTCCAGCTACATTCTCCCGCTTGATGAACTCGATCTTCATGGAGTACTTAGATAAGTTCGTCATGGTTTACCTCGATGATATTCTTATTTACTCGAAGAACGAGGAAGAGCATGCCGAACATCTTAGACTCATGTTAGAAAAACTCCGAGAGCACCGCCTTTATGCCAAGTTCTCCAAGTGCGAATTTTGGTTGCCAGAAGTGACCTACCTGGGCCACGTGATATCTGGTAAGGGCATTGCTGTCAATCCCGAGAGAGTTCAGGCCGTTCTTGATTGGACTCCACCTGAAACGGTTAAACAAGTTAGGAGTTTCCTTGGTCTAGCCAGTTATTGTCGCCGCTTCGTTGAGAACTTCTCCAAAGTGGCCAAACCTCTCACGGAACTTCTCAAGAAAGATAAAAAGTTTGAGTGGTCCCCACAATGTGAGTATAGTTTTCAAGAACTGAAAAGATGCCTGACTTTTGCTCCCATACTTGTGCCACCGGATTTCACTAAAGACTTTGTTATCTATTGTGATGCCTCACGACAGGGACTAGGTTGCATTCTTATGCAGGATCGTCATGTGATTGCCTATGCATCTCGATAGTTGCATCCACATGAGGATAATTATCCTACACATGATCTAGAGCTTGCAGCCATAGTCTATGCACTTAAGACATGGCGACATTACCTTCTTGGTAAACATTGCAAGATCTACACCGATCACCAGAGTCTCAAGTATATCTTCACCCAACCAGATATGAACCTTAGGCAAAGACGTTGGTTGGAGCTGATCTCAGATTACGACTTAGGGATTACCTACACCCCAGGCAAGGGCAATGTCATGGCTGATGTGCTAAGTCGTAAGTCCTATTGCAACAATCTTATGTTGCAGCAGGGCCAACCACTTCTCCATGAGGAATTCTGTAAGCTTAACCTTCACACTGCTCCTCAAGGATTCCTTTCTACCTTGGTGGCGAAGCCTACTATTGTGGATCATATCATAGAAGTCCAGAAGCATGATACGGGAATCTCCCGAATCAAGAAAAATATCTCCAAGGGAGTAGCTGGTTGTTTCTCTATGGATGAACGAGGTGTTGTTTACTTTGGGAACCACTTGGTGGTTCCCAAGAGTCAGCAGATGCAGCAATTGATCCTTAAGGAGGCGCATGAATCCCCTCTCACGATTCATCCCAGTAGTACTAAGATGTATCAGGACCTACGCCAGAGGTTCTGGTGGACTAGGATGAAGAGAGAAATCGCTGAGTTCATTGCTAACTGTGACATTTGCCGTCGCGTTAAGGCAGAACATCAGAGACCCGCTGGCACCCTTCTGCCTTTAGCTATTCCTGAGTGGAAATGGGACAAAGTTGGTATGGACTTCATCACCGGCTTTCCCAGGACCAAGAAAGGGAATAATGCTATCTTCGTAGTCATTGATCATCTGTCCAAAGTGGCTCACTTCCTACCTGTTCGGGAGAGTATCACTGCTAGTCAGCTCGCTGACTTATATATTTCTCAAATAGTGTCACTTCATGGTGTCCCACTAGAGATCAATTCAGACCGTGGTAGTCTTTTCACTTCTCATTTCTGGGAGAGTTTCCAAACTGCCATGGGCACCCATCTTTCCTTCAGTACCGCTTTCCACCCTCAGTCAAGTGGTCAGGTGGAATGGGTCAACTAAATTCTCGAAGACATGCTTAGAGCTTGCGTTATCTCATTCGGTATGGATTGGGAGAAGTGTCTTCCTTTCGCCGAGTTTGCTTATAACAATAGCTACCAATCCAGTCTCAAGAAAGCTCCTTTCGAGATTCTGTATGGACGAAGATGTCGAACACCTTTGAACTGGTCAGAAACCGGTGAAAGACAATTTTTTGCACCGGACATGATCCAGGAGGCAGAAGAGCAAGTTCGCATCATTCGTGAGAATTTGAAAAACAGCCCAGTCTTGTCAAAAGAGTCAGTATGACCGTCGTCATAAGGAAATGACTTATGAGGTTGGCGACAGGGCTTACCTTCGGGTTACTCCTTTAAAGGGTACCCATCGATTCGGTATCAAGGGCAAGTTGGCTCCTCGTTATATTGGTCCCTTTCTCATTCTCGCTAAACGAGGAGAGGTTGCCTACCAGTTGGAACTATCCCCTCATCTTTCTCGAGTACATGATGTCTTCCACGTATCTCAACTCAGGCGTTGCTTCTTGGATCCCATCCGCGGAGTGGACCACGAAACGCTTGATCTCCAAGATAACCTCACATATCGAGAGTATCCGGTTCGCATTCTTGATCAAGCAGAGCGTGTTACCCGACATCAGAACATCAAGTTTCTCAAGGTTCAGTGGTCTCATCATTCCGAGAGAGAAGCTACTTGGGAGCGAGAAGATCGTCTTTGACTGGAGTATCCCACTTTCTTTCCGTCGACCCCTGAATCTCGGGATGAGATTCTTTCAAGTGGGGCGAGTTGTCACATCCCTAGTTCTGGTATGACCTAGGCTAGCCCTTCATGTTTGCATCATGTTTAAATTTCATTTAAATTTGAAATGGGGATTTGTGAAACCCTCAGAAATCATTTCTGGAAATAACACAGATAAAACTTGCTCCAAAAAGGTCCAATAAAATGTTCATGTTGCTCTCTGAAAATATTGGTCAGAGGTAAAATTCAAACAAATATTTTCAGGAGCTCATAAATATTTATTTTGGCCATTTGGAATTAATGCATAAATATTTGCATTGGATATATATTAGTTATATATTTAATATATGTCCAATATCTCTGATTTTTTATGTGGGGTTTTGGATTAATCCAACTAGTCCCTTCAAAAATTATCAGAGGCAAACAAATTGATTTAGTATTTTACTAAATCAGAAAACAAGTTACAGAAATAGAAAAGAAAACAGGAAAAAGGAGAAGGAGCTTACCTGGGCCAACTAACCTGGCGGCCCATCTGCTCTGACCCAGCAGGCTGGCCCAGCCCACCTTCTGTCGACGCCAGTCGTTGTCCTCCTGGCACCAGGAGGACGAGAGGCACGCGCTCGCCGCCCGCGCGCATGGGCGCCACGCCACCTGCCTGCCTGGCCTCTCCCTCGAACGCCCTGGCCGTCCCGAACATCGCCACGCGACCCCCCAGGCCTCTCTCACTCCCCCCCCCCCCCCCCCCCCCCCCCCCCCCCCCCCCCCCCCCCCCCCCCCCCCCCCCCCCCCCCCCCCCCCCCCCCCCCCCCCCCCCCCCCCCCCCCCCCCCCCCCCCCCCCCCCCCCCCCCCCCCCCCCCCCCCCCCCCCCCCCCCCCCCCCCCCCCCCCCCCCCCCCCCCCCCCCCCCCCCCCCCCCCCCCCCCCCCCCCCCCCCCCCCCCCCCCCCCCCCCCCCCCCCCCCCCCCCCCCCCCCCCCCCCCCCCCCCCCCCCCCCCCCCCCCCCCCCCCCCCCCCCCCCCCCCCCCCCCCCCCCCCCCCCCCCCCCCCCCCCCCCCCCCCCCCCCCCCCCCCCCCCCCCCCCCCCCCCCCCCCCCCCCCCCCCCCCCCCCCCCCCCCCCCCCCCCCCCCCCCCCCCCCCCCCCCCCCCCCCCCCCCCCCCCCCCCCCCCCCCCCCCCCCCCCCCCCCCCCCCCCCCCCCCCCCCCCCCCCCCCCCCCCCCCCCCCCCCCCCCCCCCCCCCCCCCCCCCCCCCCCCCCCCCCCCCCCCCCCCCCCCCCCCCCCCCCCCCCCCCCCCCCCCCCCCCCCCCCCCCCCCCCCCCCCCCCCCCCCCCCCCCCCCCCCCCCCCCCCCCCCCCCCCCCCCCCCCCCCCCCCCCCCCCCCCCCCCCCCCCCCCCCCCCCCCCCCCCCCCCCCCCCCCCCCCCCCCCCCCCCCCCCCCCCCCCCCCCCCCCCCCCCCCCCCCCCCCCCCCCCCCCCCCCCCCCCCCCCCCCCCCCCCCCCCCCCCCCCCCCCCCCCCCCCCCCCCCCCCCCCCCCCCCCCCCCCCCCCCCCCCCCCCCCCCCCCCCCCCCCCCCCCCCCCCCCCCCCCCCCCCCCCCCCCCCCCCCCCCCCCCCCCCCCCCCCCCCCCCCCCCCCCCCCCCCCCCCCCCCCCCCCCCCCCCCCCCCCCCCCCCCCCCCCCCCCCCCCCCCCCCCCCCCCCCCCCCCCCCCCCCCCCCCCCCCCCCCCCCCCCCCCCCCCCCCCCCCCCCCCCCCCCCCCCCCCCCCCCCCCCCGAGCGTTGGCTCCTCGCCCGTGGTCTCCGCCGCCCAAATGGTCGCCGGAACGACGATCCCGAGCCCCTCTGCCGCGTTCGGCCTCGCCGGCGGCTAAACGCCGGCGGGATTGATCGGGTCTAACCCCCCCTGTTGACCCAGCTTTGACCCGTGTGGGTCAGTGACATGTGGGGCCCGGCCCTGCTAATTTCTAGTTTAGGATTAGTTTAACAACTAATTGACACTGTTAACTAACTGTGACACTGACAGTGGGCCCCAGCGCCACTAATCCTAATTAGATTAGAAATAACTCCCTCTGTTTAACACGGTGACACTGACGTGTGGACCCCACACGTCAGGTTTGACCTGGTCAGCCGCGGTTGACTCGCTGATGTCATGCCACTGTCATGCTGACGCAGTTATTCATTTTCTGGTTTAAAATAAATCAGGAAAATCCAGAAAATGTTATAAACTTCAAAAAATCATAGAAATTCAACCGTAGCTCAGATTGAAATAATTTATATATGAAAAATTATCAGAAAAATCCAATCTATCCATCTGTACTAGTTTCATGCATGAAAAACCAACCTATACCTACTGTATAAGTGAAAACCTATAAATGTCATTTATAAGAGCTTATTTTGGAGATGCATTTGAACCTTTGGTTCAAATGGACTTCAACCAAATGAATGCTAGGTGCATTAGCACAAACAACATAACATATTCATGCCATGTTCATGCATCATATTGTTACATATGCTTGTGTATTGATTGCCGACATCGTTCCTTCTCGATAGGTCCTGCTCCGGAGAGTGCTCCAGAGTACCTGTCTGTGGAGCAGTGCCCCCTCTGTTGATCTACCAGGCAAGCAAACCCCCTTGTTCATTCCGATACAATCCTACTCTCTCACTCCTGCTCTCTTTTATTGCATTAGGACAACAACAATTCAACTGCTACTTTATGCTGCGGTCGTTGAACCCATTCCTCTGCATGACCTGTCATTGCCACAGTAAATAGTTGAAACCCACTAGCATGTGTAGGAGTTGATTGAGCCATGTTGTGTTCCTACCATGCCATGCCTACTATTTCTTAGAGTTGTGTCAGGTCTGATTCATTGGGAATGAATTGGAGTGTTACGATATGTTCTGGTGCTGAGAGTTAAGGGTGTGAACATGATTTGGTAAAGGTAGCGGTGAGAGGCCATGTAGGAGTACATGGGGGGGGGGGGGGGGGGGGGGGGGGGGGGGGGGGGGGGGGGGGGGGGGGGGGGGGGGGGGGGGGGGGGGGGGGGGGGGGGGGGGGGGGGGGGGGGGGGGGGGGGGGGGGGGGGGGGGGGGGGGGGGGGGGGGGGGGGGGGGGGGGGGGGGGGGGGGGGGGGGGGGGGGGGGGGGGGGGGGGGGGGGGGGGGGGGGGGGGGGGGGGGGGGGGGGGGGGGGGGGGGGGGGGGGGGGGGGGGGGGGGGGGGGGGGGGGGGGGGGGGGGGGGGGGGGGGGGGGGGGGGGGGGGGGGGGGGGGGGGGGGGGGGGGGGGGGGGGGGGGGGGGGGGGGGGGGGGGGGGGGGGGGGGGGGGGGGGGGGGGGGGGGGGGGGGGGGGGGGGGGGGGGGGGGGGGGGGGGGGGGGGGGGGGGGGGGGGGGGGGGGGGGGGGGGGGGGGGGGGGGGGGGGGGGGGGGGGGGGGGGGGGGGGGGGGGGGGGGGGGGGGGGGGGGGGGGGGGGGGGGGGGGGGGGGGGGGGGGGGGGGGGGGGGGGGGGGGGGGGGGGGGGGGGGGGGGGGGGGGGGGGGTACTCTAAAATGCTCAAGACAAGTGTGAGTGCTATGGATGGCCTTCTCGTAGGAAGACGGGAATGAATCCATAGTAGTGTATTGACGTGGTGATTAGTGGACTCGTGTGCGCCACCTCAAAAGAGTTACCAGCAGTCGTAGTACAGGATAGCCACTGAGTCAAAGCTGGCTTGCTGCAACTAAACTCCACATTACCTTCTTGATACAAGTGCATGTATGATAGGATCTGATGTAAGTCTTGCTGAGTACCTTTGTACTCATGTTGCTTTATTTATGTTTTTGCAGCGGAGACTTCGGTCTTACTAGTTTACGTGGACTTCGACAAGTAGCTTGTACCTCAGCTACGATCTTGATCGGATGTTGTAGATAGTCAGGCTCTTCAGCCTTTTTCATTTGTAGTTGTCTGTACTCAGACATGTAATGCTTCCGCTTGTTGCTTGTATGCTCTGAATGATGGGTCATGTGACCCCTGTTTGTATTTAATGCTATGTGGTTCTTCTGAACCTTTATCTATATGAGTTTGCGTTATGTTGTGATGCCATGTTGTACCTCACATACTTGCATGTTATGCGTACGTGTGACGTGTATTGCTATGTGTGGGATCCGACAATCTAGTTGTTTGTCCTTGGGGGGGGGGGGGGGGGGGGGGGGGGGGGGGGGGGGGGGGGGGGGGGGGGGGGGGGGGGGGGGGGGGGGGGGGGGGGGGGGGGGGGGGGGGGGGGGGGGGGGGGGGGGGGGGGGGGGGGGGGGGGGGGGGGGGGGGGGGGGGGGGGGGGGGGGGGGGGGGGGGGGGGGGGGGGGGGGGGGGGGGGGGGGGGGGGGGGGGGGGGGGGGGGGGGGGGGGGGGGGGGGGGGGGGGGGGGGGGGGGGGGGGGGGGGGGGGGGGGGGGGGGGGGGGGGGGGGGGGGGGGGGGGGGGGGGGGGGGGGGGGGGGGGGGGGGGGGGGGGGGGGGGGGGGGGGGGGGGGGGGGGGGGGGGGGGGGGGGGGGGGGGGGGGGGGGGGGGGGGGGGGGGGGGGGGGGGGGGGGGGGGGGGGGGGGGGGGGGGGGGGGGGGGGGGGGGGGGGGGGGGGGGGGGGGGGGGGGGGGGGGGGGGGGGGGGGGGGGGGGGGGGGGGGGGGGGGGGGGGGGGGGGGGGGGGGGGGGGGGGGGGGGGGGGGGGGGGGGGGGGGGGGGGGGGGGGGGGGGGGGGGGGGGGGGGGGGGGGGGGGGGGGGGGGGGGGGGGGGGGGGGGGGGGGGGGGGGGGGGGGGGGGGGGGGGGGGGGGGGGGGGGGGGGGGGGGGGGGGGGGGGGGGGGGGGGGGGGGGGGGGGGGGGGGGGGGGGGGGGGGGGGGGGGGGGGGGGGGGGGGGGGGGGGGGGGGGGGGGGGGGGGGGGGGGGGGGGGGGGGGGGGGGGGGGGGGGGGGGGGGGGGGGGGGGGGGGGGGGGGGGGGGGGGGGGGGGGGGGGGGGGGGGGGGGGGGGGGGGGGGGGGGGGGGGGGGGGGGGGGGGGGGGGGGGGGGGGGGGGGGGGGGGGGGGGGGGGGGGGGGGGGGGGGGGGGGGGGGGGGGGGGGGGGGGGGGGGGGGGGGGGGGGGGGGGGGGGGGGGGGGGGGGGGGGGGGGGGGGGGGGGGGGGGGGGGGGGGGGGGGGGGGGGGGGGGGGGGGGGGGGGGGGGGGGGGGGGGGGGGGGGGGGGGGGGGGGGGGGGGGGGGGGGGGGGGGGGGGGGGGGGGGGGGGGGGGGGGGGGGGGGGGGGGGGGGGGGGGGGGGGGGGGGGGGGGGGGGGGGGGGGGGGGGGGGGGGGGGGGGGGGGGGGGGGGGGGGGGGGGGGGGGGGGGGGGGGGGGGGGGGGGGGGGGGGGGGGGGGGGGGGGGGGGGGGGGGGGGGGGGGGGGGGGGGGGGGGGGGGGGGGGGGGGGGGGGGGGGGGGGGGGGGGGGGGGGGGGGGGGGGGGGGGGGGGGGGGGGGGGGGGGGGGGGGGGGGGGGGGGGGGGGGGGGGGGGGGGGGGGGGGGGGGGGGGGGGGGGGGGGGGGGGGGGGGGGGGGGGGGGGGGGGGGGGGGGGGGGGGGGGGGGGGGGGGGGGGGGGGGGGGGGGGGGGGGGGGGGGGGGGGGGGGGGGGGGGGGGGGGGGGGGGGGGGGGGGGGGGGGGGGGGGGGGGGGGGGGGGGGGGGGGGGGGGGGGGGGGGGGGGGGGGGGGGGGGGGGGGGGGGGGGGGGGGGGGGGGGGGGGGGGGGGGGGGGGGGGGGGGGGGGGGGGGGGGGGGGGGGGGGGGGGGGGGGGGGGGGGGGGGGGGGGGGGGGGGGGGGGGGGGGGGGGGGGGGGGGGGGGGGGGGGGGGGGGGGGGGGGGGGGGGGGGGGGGGGGGGGGGGGGGGGGGGGGGGGGGGGGGGGGGGGGGGGGGGGGGGGGGGGGGGGGGGGGGGGGGGGGGGGGGGGGGGGGGGGGGGGGGGGGGGGGGGGGGGGGGGGGGGGGGGGGGGGGGGGGGGGGGGGGGGGGGGGGGGGGGGGGGGGGGGGGGGGGGGGGGGGGGGGGGGGGGGGGGGGGGGGGGGGGGGGCGTGGCAAGCATCCGACATCCCCGGCGTTCCCAGGGAGGTGATTGAGCACCATCTTGCTGTCTGTCCTCATGCGCAACCCATCAAGCAGAAGGTCAGGAAGCAAGCTCTGGAACGGCAAGAGTTCATCACAGAGGAAATCAGGAAGTTGGAAGCGGCAGGCTTGGTGAGAGGGGTACTCCATCCGACGTGGTTGGCCAATCCGGTGGTGGTGCGCAAGGCAAATGGGAAGTGGAGGCTGTGTATTGATTACACAGACATCAATAAGGCTTGTCCAAAGGACCCTTTCCCGTTACCGCGCATCGACCAGATTGTTGACTCCACGGCCGGGTGTGACTTGTTATCATTCCTTGACGCTTACTCGGGATACCCCCAGATCTTCATGACGAAAGAAGATGAAGAGAAGACAGCATTCATCACCCCATGTGGTACGTATAGTTTTGTACGAATGACTTTCGGGTTGAAGAGCGTTGGCTCGACGTTTGCGAGAGCAGTCCAAATTGGTTTTGAGCCTCAGCTGCATAGAAATATGGAAGCTTATATGGATGACATAGTGGTCAAAACCAAGGACAGGGCAACACTCGTACAAGATTTGGAAGAGATGTTTGCAAATTTGCGCAAGATCAACCTCAAGCTGAACCCTGAGAAGTGTGTCTTCGGCGTTCCGTCCGGCAAACTTCTCGGGTTCTTTGTGTCACAGCACGGGATCGAGGCGAATCCAGATAAGATCAAGGCCATTGAGCAAATTGAGGCGCCTAGGCGGATCAAGGATGTGCGTCGGCTCACTTGCTGCGTTGCCGCCATGAGCAGGTTCATCTCCAAGTCTGCTGAGCGTGCCCTTCCCTTTTTCAAAATCTTGAAGAAGGCGGGCCCAATGGAATGGACCCCAGAGGTCGAAGCAGCACTGCAGGATTTGAAGAAATATCTCTCCTCTACACCGATACTGGTTGCGCCTAAACCACAAGAGCCGTTGCTGATGTATCTAGCGGCAACAAACCAAGTGGTCAGCACCGCGCTAGTGGCGCAGAGGGAGGTCGACGAAGAGGCAGTGGCAACGGCAGGACTGGCGGATGGCAAACCAGAGCTCCCCCTGGCAGGGCCTGGTGCCGGTAAGGCAAAGCCCCCGGCAGAGTCTGACGCTGGCGAAGCAGAAGTGATGCAACCAAATGAAATAGTGCAGAAGAAGATGATGATGCAGCACCCGGTTTACTTTGTGGGGGGGGGGGGGGGGGGGGGGGGGGGGGGGGGGGGGGGGGGGGGGGGGGGGGGGGGGGGGGGGGGGGGGGGGGGGGGGGGGGGGGGGGGGGGGGGGGGGGGGGGGGGGGGGGGGGGGGGGGGGGGGGGGGGGGGGGGGGGGGGGGGGGGGGGGGGGGGGGGGGGGGGGGGGGGGGGGGGGGGGGGGGGGGGGGGGGGGGGGGGGGGGGGGGGGGGGGGGGGGGGGGGGGGGGGGGGGGGGGGGGGGGGGGGGGGGGGGGGGGGGGGGGGGGGGGGGGGGGGGGGGGGGGGGGGGGGGGGGGGGGGGGGGGGGGGGGGGGGGGGGGGGGGGGGGGGGGGGGGGGGGGGGGGGGGGGGGGGGGGGGGGGGGGGGGGGGGGGGGGGGGGGGGGGGGGGGGGGGGGGGGGGGGGGGGGGGGGGGGGGGGGGGGGGGGGGGGGGGGGGGGGGGGGGGGGGGGGGGGGGGGGGGGGGGGGGGGGGGGGGGGGGGGGGGGGGGGGGGGGGGGGGGGGGGGGGGGGGGGGGGGGGGGGGGGGGGGGGGGGGGGGGGGGGGGGGGGGGGGGGGGGGGGGGGGGGGGGGGGGGGGGGGGGGGGGGGGGGGGGGGGGGGGGGGGGGGGGGGGGGGGGGGGGGGGGGGGGGGGGGGGGGGGGGGGGGGGGGGGGGGGGGGGGGGGGGGGGGGGGGGGGGGGGGGGGGGGGGGGGGGGGGGGGGGGGGGGGGGGGGGGGGGGGGGGGGGGGGGGGGGGGGGGGGGGGGGGGGGGGGGGGGGGGGGGGGGGGGGGGGGGGGGGGGGGGGGGGGGGGGGGGGGGGGGGGGGGGGGGGGGGGGGGGGGGGGGGGGGGGGGGGGGGGGGGGGGGGGGGGGGGGGGGGGGGGGGGGGGGGGGGGGGGGGGGGGGGGGGGGGGGGGGGGGGGGGGGGGGGGGGGGGGGGGGGGGGGGGGGGGGGGGGGGGGGGGGGGGGGGGGGGGGGGGGGGGGGGGGGGGGGGGGGGGGGGGGGGGGGGGGGGGGGGGGGGGGGGGGGGGGGGGGGGGGGGGGGGGGGGGGGGGGGGGGGGGGGGGGGGGGGGGGGGGGGGGGGGGGGGGGGGGGGGGGGGGGGGGGGGGGGGGGGGGGGGGGGGGGGGGGGGGGGGGGGGGGGGGGGGGGGGGGGGGGGGGGGGGGGGGGGGGGGGGGGGGGGGGGGGGGGGGGGGGGGGGGGGGGGGGGGGGGGGGGGGGGGGGGGGGGGGGGGGGGGGGGGGGGGGGGGGGGGGGGGGGGGGGGGGGGGGGGGGGGGGGGGGGGGGGGGGGGGGGGGGGGGGGGGGGGGGGGGGGGGGGGGGGGGGGGGGGGGGGGGGGGGGGGGGGGGGGGGGGGGGGGGGGGGGGGGGGGGGGGGGGGGGGGGGGGGGGGGGGGGGGGGGGGGGGGGGGGGGGGGGGGGGGGGGGGGGGGGGGGGGGGGGGGGGGGGGTACAAGATCGTAGCTGAGGTACAAGCTACTCGTCGAAGTCCAAGCGGAGCTACTAGTAAGACTGAAGTCTCCGCTGCAAAAACATAAGTAAAGCAACATGAGTACGAAGGTACTCAGCAAGACTTACATCAGATCCTATCTTACATGCATTTGTATCAAGAAGGTAGTGTGGGGTTTAGTTGCAGCAAGCCAGCTTTGACTCAGTGGCTATCCTGTTCTACGACTACGAGAAACTTCTTTGAGGTAAGAAGGCGCACACGAGTCCACTAATCACCACCTCAATACACCACTATGGATTCATTCCCGTCTCACTACGAGAAGCCATCCATAGCACTCACACTTATCTTGAGCATTTTAGAGTATCCACTTCAAGTTGTCTATGTACCACGTAAGCATCCAAGAAGTCCATAACCGAGGACACGGCTATTCGAATAGATCATGATAACCCTGCAGGGGTGTACTGCGTCACACACGCTCTCGCCACTTACCGCCATGTACACGTCATGTACCTCGGCGGGGGGGGGGGGGGGGGGGGGGGGGGGGGGGGGGGGGGGGGGGGGGGGGGGGGGGGGGGGGGGGGGGGGGGGGGGGGGGGGGGGGGGGGGGGGGGGGGGGGGGGGGGGGGGGGGGGGGGGGGGGGGGGGGGGGGGGGGGGGGGGGGGGGGGGGGGGGGGGGGGGGGGGGGGGGGGGGGGGGGGGGGGGGGGGGGGGGGGGGGGGGGGGGGGGGGGGGGGGGGGGGGGGGGGGGGGGGGGGGGGGGGGGGGGGGGGGGGGGGGGGGGGGGGGGGGGGGGGGGGGGGGGGGGGGGGGGGGGGGGGGGGGGGGGGGGGGGGGGGGGGGGGGGGGGGGGGGGGGGGGGGGGGGGGGGGGGGGGGGGGGGGGGGGGGGGGGGGGGGGGGGGGGGGGGGGGGGGGGGGGGGGGGGGGGGGGGGGGGGGGGGGGGGGGGGGGGGGGGGGGGGGGGGGGGGGGGGGGGGGGGGGGGGGGGGGGGGGGGGGGGGGGGGGGGGGGGGGGGGGGGGGGGGGGGGGGGGGGGGGGGGGGGGGGGGGGGGGGGGGGGGGGGGGGGGGGGGGGGGGGGGGGGGGGGGGGGGGGGGGGGGGGGGGGGGGGGGGGGGGGGGGGGGGGGGGGGGGGGGGGGGGGGGGGGGGGGGGGGGGGGGGGGGGGGGGGGGGGGGGGGGGGGGGGGGGGGGGGGGGGGGGGGGGGGGGGGGGGGGGGGGGGGGGGGGGGGGGGGGGGGGGGGGGGGGGGGGGGGGGGGGGGGGGGGGGGGGGGGGGGGGGGGGGGGGGGGGGGGGGGGGGGGGGGGGGGGGGGGGGGGGGGGGGGGGGGGGGGGGGGGGGGGGGGGGGGGGGGGGGGGGGGGGGGGGGGGGGGGGGGGGGGGGGGGGGGGGGGGGGGGGGGGGGGGGGGGGGGGGGGGGGGGGGGGGGGGGGGGGGGGGGGGGGGGGGGGGGGGGGGGGGGGGGGGGGGGGGGGGGGGGGGGGGGGGGGGGGGGGGGGGGGGGGGGGGGGGGGGGGGGGGGGGGGGGGGGGGGGGGGGGGGGGGGGGGGGGGGGGGGGGGGGGGGGGGGGGGGGGGGGGGGGGGGGGGGGGGGGGGGGGGGGGGGGGGGGGGGGGGGGGGGGGGGGGGGGGGGGGGGGGGGGGGGGGGGGGGGGGGGGGGGGGGGGGGGGGGGGGGGGGGGGGGGGGGGGGGGGGGGGGGGGGGGGGGGGGGGGGGGGGGGGGGGGGGGGGGGGGGGGGGGGGGGGGGGGGGGGGGGGGGGGGGGGGGGGGGGGGGGGGGGGGGGGGGGGGGGGGGGGGGGGGGGGGGGGGGGGGGGGGGGGGGGGGGGGGGGGGGGGGGGGGGGGGGGGGGGGGGGGGGGGGGGGGGGGGGGGGGGGGGGGGGGGGGGGGGGGGGGGGGGGGGGGGGGGGGGGGGGGGGGGGGGGGGGGGGGGGGGGGGGGGGGGGGGGGGGGGGGGGGGGGGGGGGGGGGGGGGGGGGGGGGGGGGGGGGGGGGGGGGGGGGGGGGGGGGGGGGGGGGGGGGGGGGGGGGGGGGGGGGGGGGGGGGGGGGGGGGGGGGGGGGGGGGGGGGGGGGGGGGGGGGGGGGGGGGGGGGGGGGGGGGGGGGGGGGGGGGGGGGGGGGGGGGGGGGGGGGGGGGGGGGGGGGGGGGGGGGGGGGGGGGGGGGGGGGGGGGGGGGGGGGGGGGGGGGGGGGGGGGGGGGGGGGGGGGGGGGGGGGGGGGGGGGGGGGGGGGGGGGGGGGGGGGGGGGGGGGGGGGGGGGGGGGGGGGGGGGGGGGGGGGGGGGGGGGGGGGGGGGGGGGGGGGGGGGGGGGGGGGGGGGGGGGGGGGGGGGGGGGGGGGGGGGGGGGGGGGGGGGGGGGGGGGGGGGGGGGGGGGGGGGGGGGGGGGGGGGGGGGGGGGGGGGGGGGGGGGGGGGGGGGGGGGGGGGGGGGGGGGGGGGGGGGGGGGGGGGGGGGGGGGGGGGGGGGGGGGGGGGGGGGGGGGGGGGGGGGGGGGGGGGGGGGGGGGGGGGGGGGGGGGGGGGGGGGGGGGGGGGGGGGGGGGGGGGGGGGGGGGGGGGGGGGGGGGGGGGGGGGGGGGGGGGGGGGGGGGGGGGGGGGGGGGGGGGGGGGGGGGGGGGGGGGGGGGGGGGGGGGGGGGGGGGGGGGGGGGGGGGGGGGGGGGGGGGGGGGGGGGGGGGGGGGGGGGGGGGGGGGGGGGGGGGGGGGGGGGGGGGGGGGGGGGGGGGGGGGGGGGGGGGGGGGGGGGGGGGGGGGGGGGGGGGGGGGGGGGGGGGGGGGGGGGGGGGGGGGGGGGGGGGGGGGGGGGGGGGGGGGGGGGGGGGGGGGGGGGGGGGGGGGGGGGGGGGGGGGGGGGGGGGGGGGGGGGGGGGGGGGGGGGGGGGGGGGGGGGGGGGGGGGGGGGGGGGGGGGGGGGGGGGGGGGGGGGGGGGGGGGGGGGGGGGGGGGGGGGGGGGGGGGGGGGGGGGGGGGGGGGGGGGGGGGGGGGGGGGGGGGGGGGGGGGGGGGGGGGGGGGGGGGGGGGGGGGGGGGGGGGGGGGGGGGGGGGGGGGGGGGGGGGGGGGGGGATAGCATTCAAATAGCTCCAATTCAAATATGTTTGAATTAATTCAAAGACCATAAATGCCTTGGAAAAATGTGCATGACCTCTGGTAAAGGTTTTAACCTTTTTCCATAAATAATGAACATTTTTGAAGGGCATTTTGGGTTTAATGAAAATATTTTTATTTTGAACCTAGTTGAATTCATTTGGTGCTAGGGTTTGGTCATCCCCAATTCAAATTCATTTGAATTAAACATGATGACATGAATGCTTTCATGCAATTAACTACAAGCAATTCTAGGGCTGTGACAACTCACCCCCACTAAACAAGAATCTCGGGGGGGGGGGGGGGGGGGGGGGGGGGGGGGGGGGGGGGGGGTAACATAATCTTCACGATCCAATTGTTCTTCTCGAAGATGTTGATTCATTGCATCATCTTGATCTTGACATCTTTTCTTTCGAGAGCTTCATCCAACTATGATGACGGAAGAGAGGGAAACTCTACAGGATTGATCTTCTCGAAGATCGAGCTATACAAGATCAACTCG